>JAPQRP010039822.1:0-14390 GCA_037367295.1 Apogon hyalosoma | reverse complement strand
ATTTTACTGGTCCGGCCCACTTGAGATCCAATCAGACTGAATGTGGCCCCGGAAGGAAAATGAGTTTGAGGCCCCTGGTTTAAAACCTTTCAACCACACAAATGTCAGAATTTCTTCCATGCAGGGCTTTAATTTTACATACTTGTACTACTATATTTACAGGAGCTTGAAATCCTTGAAAAGGCTTGAATTTCAATGTTGTATTTTCAAGGTCTGGAAAGTGCTTGCAAATTTAACTCTGATGTGATTCCTTTATTTATTTTTAATATTAAGTCTGCCAGGTTAGATGCCAAGACAAACCTACTCACAAAGCGGTGATACATTTTGAAAAATAAAACTTTGTCAAAAACGGAAGTTTGCGGGTGCTCTCAGGTCGACTCCAGGTACATTTTTAACCCCATCTTTGGCTCGATGCGAGTGGGTCTGAAGGATGCCAAGTGGCTTCCCTTTTTTTGGATAAAACTTTGTGTTCTCCTTTAATTTCTAAACTTCTTGCTATTATGAAACGTAATTTTAGATGTTTATAGCATAATACAATGTACATCACTGTGATAAAGTGAAAAATAAAATCATGAGAATATGTATATGACACGAGTGATAAGGTGCTGTGCTGGGGGAAAAAAAACATTTAAAAAAATCTTTAAAAGTGCTTGAATTTGACCTTGAAAAATGTGTACAAACCCTGTTTACAGGTGTAGATTTCACCCTCAGTGTTTACTCAGACTTTTATTTCATTTTAATGGGAGGGTAAATGTACTACTATCATTAATTATAGACTCAGTTTTTATTCGGTGTTCCTTTCTGTCTCTGTTGATACAAGTTCCCCCTATTTTCATCTTTTTCCACGAATGGTCAGACTTTTTTTAGATGTTTTCTGAGAAATTCTTATGTCCTTCCTGTTGTTGAGTATTACCATTGGTTTCCACTTAGTTATTAAGTTGTCTCTTGATTATAGGCTTTGATAATGACACACCGACCTCTGAAAGTGTGTTCCTGACGTGGATGGATGTAGAAAAAAGGTTTTTCTGCAACAACAAATTAATTAAACACTTTAGTTGTCTTCCATGGTCAAAAGATCCAAACAGCCGCTGGCACCCAAAACCATCGACTGATCGAAATTGTTTTTATACCTTTTGGTTAGTCCCGGGCGTATCGATCTAAATATCGACACCAAGGTATCGGTATCGGATTGATACTAGTGTAGTGAGATCGATACTTTGTTGCATTTTCTCTTCTATACGTCCAGTAAATTACGTGAATTTCCTCAAGTCTGAATTTGAGGTGCTGCAAAGCTATCTTTATATTCATTCAGGCAAAAATCCAGTGGATTTCTACAACCTTTTTTAACTCCTTCGTAATTTGTTCCGTCTATAACTAGTTAGATCAAAACATTTGCACATATAAGGTCCAGACTTCCGATGAACATTTCCCAGCGTACGACATAATTGTTTGTCAGCACCAGCGGTTGTAGTAAAAACTGAAAAATATGTCCAAACTTCGAGCCATTTTACCTAAAATGTTCAGTTGTCGGTTGTATTAACGAACACAAGTGGTTGAACGGGACAGAGAAGCACGGTCAACAACCTGGAGGGGGCGGGGCCTGAAGTGGCTCTTGTGCATTTAAAGGGCCAACGCTCAAAACCACCTTTCTCATGTCATTACTCAGAAATAGGGTTGAAAATGGACCTGTGGAGTTGAATGAATGAAGAATTCAGACCCAAGCAGAGCATTTACAGTTTATGTAGACCACAGGGAAATGTTTGAAAATGAAGAATTTATTAAAAAAAAAAAAAGCAAAATATCACTCCTTTAATTAAACTCTTAAGCGACCCCCGTGACTCTAGTGAGGATAAAGTGGGCTCAGAAAATGAATGAATGAATGAATGAATGAAATTGAAGTTGGTAGTCCACACGTCAATCACATCGTGGCTGTTTCCTTTCAGTTCCATTGCGGTGGTATACAGAGGCAACATTACATTATTTACATCACTGTCCAAATACGTACGGACCTGACAGTATATGTACTCTGCAGGAATAATACACTTAAATTGCCCATAAAGTTGGAATAAAATCATTTTATCTTATGAAATGACATGAAATTTCATGAAAATCTTGCCATGTTGATATTTTGTTTCTGTTTTTGTATTTTAACCTGTTTTATCTATTTGATTTTAGTGTTTCTTAATGTTTTTATTAATTTTTTATTGTGCTTTTAGTCTTCTGTAAAGTTGGATTGGATAATTGGCGATGTGATTTTATTCTTGACGGATAAAGTGTAACTGGGGCTCAGTATGTAATCTGGTCACCTGGTCAAAGGTGATTACTGGTGCGTAGAAATAGGATTAAAAGGAGGAATGTGTCTGAAAACTCATTTATTCTAACTTTACAGGCAACAGTGTATATATTCAGTGAGAAAAGTTGCCCTAGAGGAGAGTAAATGTTCATAATCATTACAGGGTTATGATCCGTTATAGTTTGAATTTTCACTTTTATCGAGAAATCTCCACCAAGTACAGATCGAAAAAGACATACGTTGGCGCATAGAAATTCACCAGAACTAAATAAATTAAGGGGAACCTATGCCCACAGCTGTATTAATAGTTGTATTAAATACATGAATACTTCCTCCACTGCTGTAAATGATGATTGTCAGGTCTGTCGTGTCTCTGAGCCGCAACCCAGCAATAATTTACGACTCCTGTCACCTAATCTGACTTTAATGACAATCAGAAGTGACAAATATATCATGCAAGTCTGAATTTGACACAAGTGCTTCATATTGACTCTGACTGTGTCGCAGACTGGCGCGACACTTTTGCCTTTTCTTTTGATCTGCTCAGCCTCTTCAAAGTGAAACTGATACAGACAGAACACAACTGAAGTTAGTCTACGTGACTGAAGGGACTGAGTAAAGAAGAGAGGTGACATCAGCGAGCCCAAGTCACAAACTCATCACACCGAGGCTCAGTTCACATCAAAGACCCCCGGAGGCTCTAATTGAAGCACATCAGACAGAAGACTTCAAACGCAGAGCTGAGGGAGGAGATGTTTGAGGCCTGAGGATGATGAAGATCACAGCTTCATGGTTTTTCATTGAAGGAAGAGCTCCTCCGGTCTGCACTGTACCCATACACTCATCCCTAATATCGCACTTACACTTAGAAAGTACAGACACAGATTGAAAGCAACATAATATCTATCAGCTGATGATAGATAGTAAACTGTGTTGGAAACCCCATATTGAGTATATTAAAAATAAAGTGTCCAAATCCATAAGCATACTGTATGAAACAAGGGACTTATTAAACAAAAACAGTCTATACATGATATATTGTTCTTTGGTTCTGCCCCACTTAACATATTGCGCAGAAATATGGGGAAATGCAGGAAAAACTAGTATAGATACATTAGTAAAATTACAGAAAAGAGCTATTAGAATAATTAATAAAGTAGGATATACTGAAGCAACTAATAATTTATTTATTCAACTTAATACTTTAAAATTGCTGGATATATAATATTAAAGATGATTTATAAAGTAAAAAATAATATTGTTCCAAATACCATTCAAGAGTTTTTTCTTTTTTTTTTTTTTTTTTTTTAAATTAAGAGAGAGTAATTATAATTTAAGAGGTCTTTGTATTTTTGAATGTATGAAAGTGAGGATAAATGTGAAATCCAGATGTATTTGGGTTGTGGGTGTAAAAGTATGGAATGGACTTGATGATGAATTGAAGTTGTTCACATCACTGACAAAGTTTAAAAAGTGTCTTAATATTCCTGAATGATCTTATACTTAAGTGGAGATGTTAGTTGTGTTTTTGTTGTTTCTGATTCTTTTGTTATGAGAATGCTCGATGATGTACAAATTTAATTTGGTGTAGGCGGTGTGTCGGGTGAGAAGGATAGGCAAAGAATAAACTTCTGGCCTGTTCCTTTTTTTTGGATTTTGTGTTTATTGTGGTTGTTGTACTGTGTGCGGTGATGACTGTACAAACCAAAAATAAACTATTCATTCATAATATTGGTTAAAAAAGCAAAAGAAAAGAAAAAGAGAAAAAAGTTGAATGTATAAATATCCTCGGGCACATTCACACATGTACAATAAACAATCAGCAGTAAATTGAGAACCCATGTGGAGAACTGTTTCAATATTAAGGTCATTGCACAGAAAGAACAATTACTATAATGATGTGAGCATCCACACTGCCGAATGATAGCTGCAGCTGTTTTCAGAGTTTCAGAATGAATACTGATGAACTACCACTGCAATCACTCGGCAATATGTACCGTAGAATATGCAACAAATGTATAAAAACAGCTGTGTATGAACTAAGAACAAAGCCTGAGATCCACCCAAGAGGAGATAATTTGATCAAGATCTTTTTTATTTTCAAATGTATAATAAGAAACATACAATTTGAACATGAAACTGTTGTATCCAGTTCCTTTCCAACAACACCCCCACCCACCCACACACCCACACACACCCCCACCCACACACACACCAAGTACCAGACCTTCGTTAAGTTCATACACAGCTGGACATAATATATTTAAATACAAAAATATATAAACCCCCTTCAAATATATGTACAGATATATACATATACAGTTGCAGAAAAATCATTAAACCACCCTTGTTTTTTTCAGTTTCTTGTTCATTTTAATGCCTGGTACAAATAAAGGTACATTTGTTTGGACAAATAGAATGATAACAACAAAAACAGTTCATAGTAGTTTCATTTCAGTGCTGATATCTATCCATTTTCCATGTTTTCTTGAAAAAAATCCAAAATCACTTCAGTTTTTACATCAATATCTGTGTCATTGTACTGACAAAAACAGTGCTTTGATTCATTCCATGTTTTCTTTTCTGTCTGTTTTAATCACATGATACACACAGGAGTTAATACTTGATTGTATAAGCAATGTTGCTGGTGACTTTTGATGGTCTAATAATTTTTTCCGCAACTATAGTGTATACGTACACATACTGAATCAGATTTTATTGATTTATCAGGCGTTACGTTGGCAAGATATGTTGAATTAAAACTGAAAACTTGTTTTGCTTCATAAAAATGTTTTGTTTGGAACATTTCTTCAGTTTTCACACTTGCGAAGGGACTGAGCACACCAAGGCCCCGGTTCCAGAAAGTGGGTTTCTTGCAGACTCTGAGTTTGTTGACCCTGAAACTTTACAGGTTTTCAGTTTCACAAGGTGAGTTTGGTTTAACTCCGTTATTGTGGCATTTTACCCTGGAGACTGTTAAGTTTTCTTCAACGCACATTGAGTTTGTATGCGTCTCCTCCCATCTCCTCACCGTAAAGATGATAGAGCAGAACATGATATGGTAAATAAACCCACAATTCACATTAAAGTTTAACAGAGTGAGACCACCTTCAGTTTTCAGCCGTGCAGAGACTGAAATGTATTGGTCACTCTTGAATGTGGAAACAGATGATTCTATAGTTTCCAGTCTCTGAGTTAGACAGTAGCGACTTTTCTATTGGACATATGCGTAAAACTGTACCGATATTTACTAAATGTCAAAAAAACATAAGTGTGCAATGTCAGTTTTTACACTGACTCATAAATGTGATCATTTGTTTATCTATTATCGTGAGATGACACGATAAGTCATTCCATAAACATGGTAACGAACATAAATATCCTGTTGATTTACAGATATATTCATTATTATTATATATTACCCCTCTATCCCGTACAAAATTTTAAAAAAATATTGGGTTTCCTGGTGTGTCTGCACATATTGTACCATGTTTCTTTTAAAACTCTTCTTCTTCGCTTGTTCTTATGTCTGTCAACATAAGTACATGATTTAAAAAAAAAAAAAGCAAAATACAGAGGATTATACTAGTATAAATGGTGATAAATCACTTAAGAAATCTTAAATATGAAGAAAAAATCATTGGGAACTGACACAAAAGTAGTACTGGGTCTTTATGGGTTAAAAAAAAATGTCTACAAAAGAAGAAGAAGAAGAAGAAGAAGAAGTATTGAGTGTTTCAGGTGTAATTTTCATCCTAGTTTTCCTGCAACAAATTTCCAAGTCTGGAATTGTCACTTATGTGTTTAAAGACAATCCACAACTGATCTACTGGGGACAAGTCTGCCTTCCAGACAGGCCAGTCCATCACCTGCACCCTCTTCCCCCTCAGCCAGGCCTTTGTAATATGTGCAGAATACACTTTCCCACTGTCGTCTTGGAAAATGGCAATCACATGGGAGCCTGCATGCGTTGTTCCAAAATGTCAAGAAATTTAAAGTATTAATGGTGCATCGCTGAAATACAAAAAAAATAAAAAATTGCAGAAGATGCTACTGCATGAAAAGGTTTACTACAGTAAAGGTGAATCCATGTGGTTTCGTCAGCTATAGATTGTAGTGACGGATGTGGCGTCGTCTGAGGGGAAAACCTGGGAGTTCAGCGCAGACTCCTACTACCGTCCTTGTCCTTTACGCACTGAGGCCGTTTTCAGACTGGGTATCCGGATCTTTGGCGTACCTGAATGCGATCGCACCTTTCCCGCAGATGTTGCACTCACAAGCACGTACCGTAGCCCGTGCCCGAGAACGAGCGGGTGTTGCAGGCTGAAACAGTAGGTGGAGGTGCGGAGGGAATTCTGTCGCTATCCAACAAACCTAGAAATGACAAACCATTACGTCATCAACCAAGCGACTGTTCTGTTTGTCTACAATGGCGGCGAGACAGGCAATACTTTTCTATCTGTTAGAGGCAAAGAGAAAAAGAGCGACTTTCCTTGTCCCCGATTTTATCACCGAGTAGTTCGGTCGATAAGGTGAGCCTGTACTTCAGCAACGGTCGAGTAGGGTACTTTCGCGGCGTCTATGATTTTGTGGTGATTAGGTCACGTCCGGCCTCGGGTACATTGTTTTCACACTGCAACATTCGGTACTGGAATCCACGCAGTCCGAACCCGGGGCTATCTTCTCGGCTGGGCTCGGGTACGGTACTCGCACATGGAACGTTTGCATTCACATGGATAAAAATTAAGTGGACTTTGGGTATCCAAGTCCGCATCCGAGTATGTTGGACCCCAGTGTGAAAACGCCCTGAAATACATTCGAGCAGATTCACTCTATATTTTAATTATGTCACATCCACATCCATTCCTGTCTTTTTTTAACAATAGTCTTGTTAGCAATGTTAACAACAGCCATTTTTGGCCACATCTGCTACCTGTCAAATCACCTCATTTACAAACACTCACATCACTTCTCTTTGCAAACCAAAAATTATCCTGTCAATGTAGAAACACTGCAAACAGATCCAAATTATCTGGAATCTGGAGGTTTTTACTGACTGTTGTGAAAACCAAATGTATAAAACAGGGGCATCAAAGTCATTTTAGTTCAAGGGTCAAATACTGATCTGATCTAAAGAAGGCTGGACCAGTGAAATAATTGAATAGTGACTCATAAATAATCACAACTCCAATTTTTACCCCGCCCCCTGAAGGGGAGGCAAAGGGTATTGTTTTTGGTTCAGTTTGTTTCTATGTTTGTTTGTTTGTTTGTTTGTTTGTTTACACTCTAGCAGCAAAACTATTGGTTGAATTCATACCAAATTGGGTTTATAGATTACCACTGACCCAGAATAGATCTGATTACATTTTGGGAAAAGTAGGTCAAAGTTCAAATTTTTTATGAACGTTTTATATCTTTTTTTTTTCCCCATTTACTTATAATGGGCAAAAGTTCACGTCTATAAAAACATCAATTTTGTTTCAATTTACATATGTGCCACGTTTGATGTAGAGGCAATTGATATGCTGACTGCAACCCGCATAGATATGATGACATCAGCTGGATCGATACCAAAATAAGCTACAATACGTGTGAGGGGCGATTTTGTTGTGCCTGGCAACACTTGTTTTTATCTATTTCAGAGCAAAAAAAAGGAAAATTACAATATGAAATGTTTACATTTACAAACTATCCTTAAAAAATGTAAATAACCTGAACAACCTGAAAATTCTTCAGAAAAATAAATGAATTTTGCCTCAACTTATCATTTACACATGTACATTACAACTTACAGATATCAGTGAATCTACAAATGCATAAAACATTTAGTAACAGGCATCAAGAACTAAAAATATAGTATGTAACTTCATTATCAGAACAACTTGTCAAGACTCAGTCCAAAAATTGCACAGAGTGAAAGGGTGTCACTGTGTAAATTCATCCCAGGGCTGGAATTAACCCTTTGGAGGGCCGGTTTTGGGCCGCGGGCCGTACGTTTGACACCCCTGGTATGAAAGCACCAATAGATATGTTTGAAGTCAGTTTCAGATATGTCTAGTTCAATACAGGCATCAATCTTTGTATTAGTCAGTGACTACTTGTACTTTTCCGTCACTTAACCCTTTATCGGGCGAGTGACTATTTTTGGTAATTTCCACCAACATTAAATATGGGGCCAATCCGGCGCCTCAGCGAGGTCAAGATTCAGAGAGATTTTATAGAACTTTTGTCAGTTTATGACCTTATAACAGTTGTTTTATTACATGTGTTTACTTTTTAGCAAGTGCTGCTAGGATGTTCTATTGCAAGAGAAGGGAGACTGTTGTCACAGCAACCAACGAAGAGGTAGATGACAATGTCTAATAACTAAGGTTTGAAATAAGAAAATGATAATCACATTTCAGAGTGTTTCAATGAGCGCCCTATAAAGGGTTAAGAAAATCCAAAATGCAGTGAACTGTTCCTTAAATCCGAGGAACCGTGTAAAACCTCCTTTTGGCAGACGGCGTTAACTGTAACCGAGCCGATAAGCTGATGTCAAATTAGCATGTGCTTCCCTGAATGCCTGAAGAATCCAGGCAAAAGGCCATAAACAGTAAGTCTTCAAAGAGCTCCACATTTTTCACAAGTTAAACTGGATCACACTGTGCAAACTTTTAATGACTTTAAGGACGCCCTGTCGAGCAGAACTCTGAATAATAAATCAAACTTATGTGACGTAAACGATCTGCAGAATGAGATGAAGGATTTACATGTAAAGGCCAAAAACAGGCATTCGTGAACTTAATTCATCGCATAAGGATTCATTTGATACTGAATCTCAATATTTATCATTCGTTCATGTGACGTTCTCACATGACTTTTTCACAATGATGGAGAGTAACTTCAGGACTAAATTACAATCCCATTAAAACGTAATGCTTTATGGGCGACGATATTTTCATCTTTCATTGTTTCTGTCACAACAACCAGGAAAATAACACTCTAGGTCAATGTAACTACTTCTAAATGTTGTACCGAAATCATTCTGGAACCCTTACTTCGTTCATGTTGGTCTGTAGCTGCTCTAAATATTGATTATTTCTTTGTGATGGACGTTATTGGTGCATTGTGTCTTGATTCCTTATAACTATACCTATGCTGCTCTCTTAGGCAGGTCACACTTGGAAAATAGAAAAAAATAACATAATACATAATAATTTTGCATAATAGCATAATAATTTTGGCTATTTTTAATGTAATTAAGCCTAGAACTTGCCGATAATGTTTCAGATTATATTTTTAATACTAGGCCAATATCGTAATAACTTACATTTGTAGTTTTATTACATCTGAATGCCCTCAATTAATAGAATAGAATAGAATAGACTGTATTGTCACTGTGCAAAGTAAGTTTAGTATGTAATTGTCCAAAAAGAATAGCAATAAGTGTAATAACATTTATTATTATTATTATTATTATTATTATTATTATTATTATAACCTTTATTAACCAGGAAAAAAGCTCATTGAGATTAAAAACCTCTTGCCAAGCAGAAGTTGCACAAAATAGAAATCACAGCCATACATCCACACTAAAAAAATATACATAAAAGTATACATAAAACACTCTAAAAGTCAGTATGAAAACCATAAAACACTAGATAAGAACATACATATAAAACAGCACCATTATTTTGAAAGGTACTAAAAGTACGAGAACAATGTTCCTTAAAAGCATCTCAAAGCAGAGCCCGATTCAGTCAGTTACAAAAACATCTACATCCACATTTATCCTTTTCCTGTTCATTTAAAATGACTTTGAATGCATTAAAAGAGACCAATTTCTTAAGTTTATGCAGTGCAAGTATAATCACATAGGTTTGTGTGGTGACGGGAGAGACAACCTCTACCTCTACAACTGCTATTTTTGGGGGAAAATAATGGTTGAAGTTGAAATGAGAGCTTTTTACAAGGTGACACTGATAGACAAATTTATAAAACCAACAAAAAATGGGGGACTAGAATGAAATGGAAGGAGAGACCAATGAGGATTAGCTGAACAACTGCTCTTGTGTCATATCAAGAGCCCTAACCACAAAACAAAGAGTAATGAATAACAATCATTTAGAGTTTTATGTGCGTGGTCCACATCCTCACATCGTCAGGAGGCTGTTGTTTCGATGTGCTCTTCATAGTCCGATCCTGAAGAGGCTCTACAGTCGTTTCCTCTGATCACCGATCGAATGCTGAACATACTCAGCGTCAGAAGCATCTGTGAAGGAGGCACTCCAACGTTATGAGGCACAGACACGAACACGGTCCATGTTTGGGCTTTGGATTTTATTATCCCGATAAAAAATGAGGATGATTTGATTTTGTGTTTTATGAAATAATTAAAGGGTGGAATGGAAGTAGGGAAAGTTAATTACTTGTCTAGTTTTGGTGTGATTAATATCCCTCACAGAGAGAGAAAAAAAAAAAAAAAAACTTGGATAATTTTTTATTATTTATAAATTCCACTCATCTCTTTTCTGGCTGGGTATCATTTGGAGAATGTGTAATTTATATGGAGTTTTTGAAACCAAAATAAGTAAATAAATCCATTTTTCATTTCAAAACACATCATTTTTATATGTAATTTTCTATCATTAACTTGATTCTTTAGATATGCTCTCTATGTTAAGTACCTTATGATTTATGCAGAACTTGGTCATACAATATATTATTTTGCACACTGGTCTTGGAAATAACCTTTAGAAGATTCTATATTAAATGTTTTTGCTTCCGTGGATGAAATTTGCAGAAATTCAGCCCATTCTGTAACAGCATAAGGATCACCAAATCAAAACAGAAAAATGTCAAAAATGTACAAAAATGGCATAGGGATTTTTTTTTACATATTTTCTTAATCTAATGTTAGTTACTCTTACAGGTCTATGAAACACTACTGACTTTTTTTAATTTCAAGGGTTAAAATCTGGAAAAATGTGTACTTTGGTGGTGAATATTTGGTTTGACGTGGTTTCAGAGATTTATGCAAAAGGAGAACAGGTGGTTCCAGGCACAACAAACCCTGCCCCTCTCACATATTGTAGCTTATTTTGGCATTGATCCAGCTGATGTCAACTGCCTCTGTAAAAACATCAATTTTGTTTCAATTTACTTCAGACTTGGCACACATATAGACCCGAAATTTCACCCATTATAAGTAAACGGGAGGGAAAAAAAAGATTTTAAAAATTCATCAAAAACTTTTACTTTGACCTACTTTTCCCAAACTGTAATCACATCTATTCTAGGTCACTGGTAATCTATAAACCTAATTTGGTAGGAATTTGACAAATAGTTTTGCTGCTACAGACATGTGAAATTTCACCCATTATAAGTAAATGGGAGAAGAAAAAAGATTTTTAAAAATTCATCGAAAATTGAAACTTTGACCTACTTTTCCCAAAATGAAATGGCATCTATTCTGGGAAACTGGCAATCTATAAACCCAATTTGGTTTGAATTCAACCAATAGTTTTGCTGCTAGAGTGTTAAGAAACAAACAAACAAACTGAACCAAAAACAATATCCCTTGCCTCCCCTGTGGCAAAAAAAAAAAAAAAAAAAGTTAAAACTACTGATATATGATGATTTTATAGCAGTTTTTTTACACATCCCCAAAGGGTAATACATTAAAAGAATGCACAAGGGTTATAACTGTTAAGAAAATATATCACTGAAACGTACGATTGCTGTTCCTACCTAGATTTTACCTCATGTACCTTTCCATTTTTCCATTTTTATTATTTTCTGCACTTTTTTTTGACATGTTTCAGTTTTATCATTTGTGTGGGCTGGGTCTTGCTCAAAAGAAAGGTCTCGAAAGAGATTTATTCTCAAGGAACCTGACAGTGAAGAGAAGGCTTTGAAATGGCAAATGACATTTCGTTTTTAACCCCAAATGATCCAAGGACATCCGCCTAGTTTTTGACCATAACCACTAAAACCTGCGTGTAGGAATTTTAGAATAAAATTCAGATTATTATGTGACTGCTGTGCTTTTAAATACTTGTTTCCAGAGACATTTAATCCTGGAATCACCTTGTAAAATATCCAATCTCAGAATATGAAATAGATATTTTTTTGTGATTTATTTCTGGGTTTTCATTTTTCACTTTTTGAAACAGTTTTAAATTCTACCTAACCTTTTTGCACCACTTTGTGTTTTTTTTCATTGTTTATTTTCAATCTCAAACAACTCACTTTTCATAAATGGCATACCTCTTTGTTTGTCTGTGTGTATATGTTTTTGGTGTTTTTGATTTATTAAACAGACTAGTGAACCGAAACCCTGAAGGAAGGCTGAAAAAGCAGCCATGAAATGAGTAGATGTTCCATCCATCATTATCGTCATCGTGTAACTTCCATTTTCCATCCTCTACTCTGGGGATTATTTAGTCAACACACCCAGCGGGTTGTTATTCCACCTCTCATACCACTAGCAATTCTACAATAGCTTTGACTTTGCAACCAGTTAACTGTCAACAGAAATACTCTGTTCAAATGCTAAATATGGGGATATATTCGACATTTCAGCCTATTTATCATAATCTTTGAAACAGTTTTACTCGGTCATTACTGAGTTGAGGCAAGTCATTTCTTGTAACTTTTTGGAGTTCAGAGTCTTGCACTTTGGCCTTTTCTTTCAAACTCTGTAGATAAAGGAAGAAAAGGTTTAAATAAAACAGGTCAGCGCAGCAAAATCCACTGAGTAAGTCTGACATTTAGCTTTCAGGTTTTTATTACACTTCTGCACATTAGAGAAAACTTTAAAGTTTTCACCCCATTGAATAACTTCTTGCTTCATAACAGATCACTGAATTCTGACAGAGCAATAAATAAGGTCTCAAAGGTGGAAAAACCCTTCTGACTCCAGTTTGACTCTTTTATTACGGACTGAAAGATTAAAAAAAAAAAAAATCACTTCCATTGCCTGAGCTACTGTTGTTTGCAGCCATCAGAGGCTCATTTATTCTCCATTTCCACTTGTTCTTGCTGAGTTGTTCATTTAGCGTCGGCACTCAGTTCAAAACAATATGTCCTTTTCAGAGAAAATGACAAAAAAACCATCATAGACAAGCTCCCAGTGGGTATAAGCCATGTTGTGCAAGTCAAAGTGGACAACTGAGGGATAAAAAGCAAATGAATATAATTCAGACTGGGGAAAAAAAAAAAAAAGCATTAGAGGTTTTAGAAATGTGTGATAAATTAGAATAATACAGAAAAAAGTGGGTCAGCTGTGGTCAAGGCTGAAACTTTTTACACTTTTAATACGCTGTGACACGTGTAATGCAGCAAAAATTGACAATTTAATAGAGAACAAACTTTATACTCAACTTGGGAACTTAATGGGAACTTATTTCTGGACAAAAGTGTTGTCAGTGGGGAGACAAGTAATTTTTTCATCCACTTGTATTCTGCTTTCATTTACATGCATAATATTTGTCAATTTAAAAGATTTTTTTTTACAAGGTAAGAAAGTGTGTGGCAGCACGGTGGAACAGTGGTTAGCACTGTGGCATCCCACTGCTGTGGGCCGGTCTGCGTGGAGTTTACAGGGTCTGTCCATGTCTGTGTGGGTTCATCCATAGACATGCACTAATAGGTTCATTTATCAATCTAAACCACCCATAAGTGTCAGTGTGAGTGAATGGGTGATCGTCTGTATATGTCAGCCCCGTGATGAATTGGTGACAAAGTCAGGGTGTACCCGACCTTCATCTGCTGGAAACTGGGAGAGCACCCAGTGTTATATGAAGTACAGGAAGTCTCACTTGAGTAGAAGTACAGGTACGCTACCAAAAATTTACTTTAGTAGAAGTTCAAGTCACCAATTGAAATGGTACTCAAGTTAAAGACTTTAAGTATCTAGTATTTACTGTTGTTATGTACAGTTGTGCTCATAAGTTTACATACCCTGACTGAATGTGCATGGGGTGGTCTTGGGTGTTTCAACATGACAATGACCCAAAACATAAGGCCAAGTCGACCTGTCATTGGAACAGCAGAAAAAAAGTGCAGGTGAAGGAGTGTCCATGTGAGTCTGCTGACCTCAGTATCATTGATC
>JAPQRP010039609.1:0-14402 GCA_037367295.1 Apogon hyalosoma | reverse complement strand
TACAGACCCTGTAGACCACATTGGACCTCAGAGGTGGACCTTACAGACCCTGGAGACCACATTGGACCTCAGAGGTGAACCTTACAGACCCTGTAGACCACATTGGACCTCAGAGGTAGACCTTACAGACCCTGTAGACCACATTGGACCTCAGAGGTGGACCTTACAGACCCTGTAGACCACATTGGACCACAGAGGTGGACCTTACAGACCCTGGAGACCACATTGGACCTCAGAGGTGGACCTTACAGACCCTGTAGACCACATTGGAACTCAGAGGTGGACCTTACAGACCATGTAGACCACATTGGACCTCAGAGGTGGACCTTACAGACCCTGGAGACCACATTGGACCTCAGAGGTGGACCGTAGACCACATTGGACCTCAGAGGTGGACTTTACAGACCCTGTAGACCACATTGGACCTTAGATTGTTGACTCCCTGTCCTCACTTGAACTGCTGCTGTCACTGTCTTGTAACATGAATGTGTGTCGAAATTACCAAAAACTGTCACTTGCCCAATAAAGGGTTAACTTTGCCTCCTGTTTTATCTGGAGCACATGGCGTAACGACTAATTAGCATCAAAACTGTGTTAAACACACAGGTTTCGGGGGTAACCAGTCAAAACAGCTGCTCTGTGGGTGAGCACCCCTGCAGCCATCATGATCCGGTTTTCCCCGTTTAAGACCGTCTGAGCTCTCACAGTCAAAGCAGGTTCAGTACAATCATATCTTACGCAGCAGCACTGGGGATCGGCTTATGTGCTCTGTGTTCAGTCCCCTTTCTTGATTTCATTAACAGAAAGCGGCGACTTTCTCTGCATTGAATTCATTTTGCTAAACACAGCAAAACCTGTCAGCGAGAGCCTTTGTAGTTTCATACTCATACCATTCAGAAATTATATTATATTTACCCGGTGGGCTAATTTCGCCGGCATATAGCGACGTCAAAAGGATGTGCTGAGGGAGAATTTTGCTCATGCAAAGTCATCTCCACCTGAGAGTCAGTTCAAAGAGTCTTGTGAACACCTCTCTCCTTTATAACCACCTTACCCTACAGTCTGCAGGAGAGGCTGTGAGTGGCGATCAGCCCTTTTCGTTTGTGAATTCAATGATGCCGCATCAAGAACACTCACACCTCTGACAGCAGTCCAGCACCGGTTCTCAATCTGTGACCGGCGTCTCAAATGCCAGAGTTTCATGGTACAAGGCTGCACTGAGCTTCATTTAAGTGATCGAGGCTGAGGTAATGACAGGGTTACCTTTCTTTGCCCTGGAACGGGTGGTGCAAGCCGCAGAATCAGGCAGATATTTGGATAAACGCGTTCATTGCAGCTCTGTGACGCGGGAAAATAGATCTTCCAGACAAAACCATGCACATATCTGACTCAAACACCAACTGTGGTGATGATTGGCCACAGAGTAAGATTGGTTATACCATCTACCTGCAAAAATACAAGTCAAGTGATAAGAATTTCAGGGAATTGCGATAGCTTCTGCTGCTTTTCCATCTGTGTCGCCTGTGTTGGTAAATAACAGTAAAAGCAGTATTTCCTATTTGGTTTTGTATCTCTCTGGACAAAAACAATGCATTTTTGCAAAAAAATTATTGCAGTTATACTTTTTTTTTTCTTTTTCACGCATTTAACGCTTTATAGGTCACTCATAGAAATACACCGAAAGTCCAAATTTCAAGCTGGACATAACAAGACTTGTGAAATTGATCAAAATGTTTTATTTTCATGTAGAAAATCAAGGTGACTGACGTTACCATATTTGGTTCCTTGCCCATAAGTGGCAAAAAAAAAAAAAAAAAGAAGAATAGATTAAAAATACAAGAACAATTATTATTGGAATTAGAAATACACTGAAAGTCCAAATTTCAAGCTTAATGTGTTATAGGAGGACACAACAAGACTTTATTTTGTGAATTTTTTTCAATTTTTTTTTTGTCACGTAGAAAATCAAAGTCAGTGAAGTTACCATATTTGGTTCTTTGCGCGTAAGGAAATTCGAGAAGTATATATAAAAAATGCAAGAAAAACAGATGTAAGGTAAAAGGGACATGTATTTTAGAACATTAGACCAACATGCGTGCTGGTCCAGACCCCCGTCCACATCCACATGACCCCTTTGAACATCATTCCTTACATTGGTACCATTACTTCATGGTACCGAACAAAGCAGGTACAGAGGTGGACCTTCCAGACCCTGGAGACCACAGATTGTTGACTTACTTTCCTTACTGGAAATGTTGCTGTCACTGTCTTGCAATGTAAGTGTGTGCGAAAATGACCAAAAATAGTCACTTGCCGATAAAGGGTTAATGCAAATAATACATATAATCTCAGTGTGATATGGAATGATCCCTAAAGTTAAGGATAAATGATTATGGAATGTAATTCTAAAATATACATTTTGACATTCTACCTACTATCTGGTGTACAAAAGCAGACATTGATCCTCATTTTCATTTTCATATCGGAACTTCCTCTTGCTTTCTCTGTACAATCGGCTTATACTGGCTGCCACATCGGATTCTGCAAAGGCTCAAAATTTCCAAAAAGTGTGTAATTGACCCGCATAAATGTGATGAATACCACCTGTGCAGTTCCACGGCTGTGTCAAACAGAATATCAACAACGAAATCAAAAATAGGAATCGAAGGACGCTGCCTGAAATCATACTTAAATGGCGTTTTAGAGCAGATAAGCATGACTGGTTTTTGCATCAGGTCCAGTGGAACCATGTGATGGCTTTTTTTTTTTTTTTAATACTGCAATAAACAAAAATAGAGAATATTCAACACAAACAGGCTTATCTTCACCTGAGGAAATCTGTTGTAGTTTGTATTTTTTGTTGTTTCTAAAGTTATTACCTTGTTTTTTTTTGTTTTTTTTTTTTAAGTGGCTCCTCAGTACGTGGATTTAATCATGTCGATTACAAAGAAACGGGACACGGCGACCTGATAAAATGAATCAAACACACAATAGCTGAGGCCAAAACAACTAGTGCAGAGACATACCGCTGCCTGTTGCGACTACACAGTTCACTGACGGGCCAGTACAAATTCAGGTTGAGCGAACACAAACCACAGCAGCCGGTTTGTTTTATGTTACAGTTGTATGTCAGATATTAAAACAGGCACCGAAGCCTCAGTGAATGTGGTCTTGAGTGTAATTTCAGAATGCTAGTCTACTCCCATTGCTAGGCTGTCACCGTATACAACATATTACATCTCTGCTGTGCATCTATTATTGGCCATGTTATATGTTTTATAATATGTCTAGAGTAGAAGACGCCGGAATATAAAGAAAATCATATCGCCTGCTGCGTGTTTGCATGTGCTATATTAGTTTAGGACGAGGTGACGTGTCCTTAGGGATGGTTTTAATTTATTTAAAGTCATCTCATATCACGCACTTAGCTCTGATCCAGATGTAGAGGTTTACAGATACAAAACAGAATCAATATGACACAACTCCAATTTGTAGATTGATTTTTTTTTTAAAAGATGGTTACTATAGTTACCAATTTTGCCATAGTATTTATTACTCTGTATTTATTACATCTCCCCCTTCTCCCACTTCTTGTTTTTCTTTGGAAACAGAGCCACTTCAGTTTTCTTCCTCCTGGGGGCTTGGCTTGTACAAAATTGGGTTTAGCTGCGTGTTGTGTTGCATTTACTGCAGCGAGGAGGAAAATGGGCAACAAGACAAAAGAAGTAGAACAAAAGCTTGTGCAATCAGCCCATTTGTTTTCTGGGAATGTATTTATCTGTTGATTGCTTGTTTGTTTCTCTGAAGCTACTTGCTGTAAAGAAAGATGTCAAAAAAAAAAAGAAGAAGAAGAAAATGAGCCGTATCATGGTCGTCCTGCTGGTGTTTACGTCCATGAGCTCGCTATCCGTTGGCCCCATGTCAGGAACAGTCTCTGGGAAATGTGGACATGCTCACCCTGCATTTACTTACTGTTTACCTTCGTGTGGGTGTGTATGTGCGTGTGTACAGTACAGTGTGTGTGTGCGTGTGTGTGGTTACCGCGCCCACTCACTGTGGTTAATACCAGCGGTGAGGCTAGCTAAAGTCAACCAATTAAGCTTACTTCCATATGTAGAAGAACGCTCCCTGCCCACTCACAGATTCACATAACACACGCAAACACTCGCACACACTCGGACAGAGGCTTTTTCTGCCTTTTTTCCCTGTTTTAATTACACTCTCACAGACAGGTTTATTTAATTTATGCATTTCATTTGAATATGCGCTGCAGAAGAGTGGATATGGCTTAACTGTAGTCTCAGGATATAATTACATTTTCTCTAGTGGATAGAGACAAAGACAGAGGAGAGCTAACTACAACAGACACTGGGCTAATAGTGCTGTAGAACTTCTCCCGGGATCGCTGCCCCCCTTCAAGCTCTGCCTTTATCACCCCTCCACCACACACACATCCACTCACAGATGTGTACAAATGGTACACACATGTCGTCCTGTCATCACTGACCTTCCCAGTTTGGCCTTTGTCGCTACACAGTAGGCCCATTCTTCTCAATTTCTGCCTGCTGTCATCTGTGTGTGTTTCCATTCAAATAGTCTGGCTAATTCCTCTGCATTCATTGGCACACAGACTGGCTAATTGCCTCGAAACGAACTGTCCTCAAGACTTAACAAATGTCTTTGAGAGACTCGGCTGCAGTTTGGAGAGGGATGTTTCACTGTTTGCTCGCAGATTAAATTTATTCTGAGCAGGATGACACATGAAGTTAATGGCTGTGGTTCTTTCCAAGTGGTGGATTAATGTGAAATAAGTGCCAAAAAAATAAAAAAAGAGACAATCCATATTATTAAGCTGCAATGTTAAGAAAGCATTCTGTTAAAATTCACTTCGTTCAGTGAGTTCAACCTAGTGGAACATCACCACATTTTGAATTTTTATGCCAGAGTAAGACCACAAGTGGGTGTGTTATGTTTACGAGCATACATATGAGCACCTAGCGGGTGCAGTTCACCAGATTTATTCTGCCTTTTCGTAAATTATTGCAGTATAAGCCAGTAAGGATGTAAGTAGTGCACTATCACACATTTTTAATGTCTCCTTGATTCCAGTCAACCCAAGCATTTTGCTTAAATTCTAAATGCAAATAAAATGAAACACTTACACTTACTGTTTGTTACTTAGCTGCAAAGTCCAATATTTAACCCAAAGACCCAAACAGCAACTGGCAACCAAAACCATCTACTGATGTAAAATGTTTAATAACTTCTGATCCACTAATCCTATCAGTACATGTAAATAATTGGTGTAAAATCTTTGTGTAAACGTCTTTTTATGGTCATCATATATGACCCGTTTGAACGTTCAGAGGCTCAGTAGTGAACGTGGAAACATCGTCATTTTCTACAGCATTGATTCACCAGTAAAACCCATGGAGTTGGATCAATGACAGTGGATGGACACACTGGGTTTATGTTCAGTTAACGATGGATTTGACCGAAAAAGTCACCTTTTCTGCAGTTTTATCTTTTTTTAAATATATAATAACCCTTAACTACAATCTGAACTTTCATGAACATCTACATGATCAGTAAATTTAGATTTTGACTGAAAAAACACAAAATACAGGGTTATGTTATTAAAATAAATGGTGATAGATCATTTAAGAAAGGTTAAATGTAGATGAAAACTGCATTTGGGAACTATCACAAAAGTAGCACTGGGTTTTTATGGGTTAAGAGCCACTCTAAATCGTAACCACACCTATGACATATTAGTGTATTTGAACCTTTTTATATGCTGTCATTAGATGAAAGTATCTTATTACTCCCTGCAGACTCAGTAAATACACTTTGAAAGAAAAGACAACATGTGAAAGAGTCCAACTGCTGTGTTTTCATTGCACTGGTGCTGCAGCTGCCTTAGGTGTGCTCTTAAATGTTTGTTTCTGCGCTCACAGCCGTAAATCCCCCGTTTCTCACCCGGAGCCTGGCTGACTGCCTTCGGGCTAATTGCCCCACAGAGTTACAGCTCACCATAAAACCACTCGGCATTCATAAGGACTGAATTCAGCCTACTTATCTCTTTTTGTGAAGGTGTCTGGCAGGGAGGTGCACACCCGCAGATTTAGGGCAACATCGAAGTTCCAGACAAATTTCAAGGGAACCACTTGGGTTAAGAGAAGTGCTGCAGTTCAGCTCGGCTGAATTAAATTGATTAACCAACATACAGTATATGATTTCATAGGCATTTCTTACATCGTGTGAGCTCATCATTCAGCTCTTTCTGTAACTTTCTTTCAAAGTTTTAAAGTCATATTGTAGCGCCACAGTACTGGCTGATTATGTTTCAGGTTCTGCAGCCGACAGCAAAAGGCAGAAGCTAACGCCACGTTATTGGCCAGAAGGTGTAAAACGGAATGATTTTTTTCTGCACCGATCTCTCCTTAAGGATCCCCAGGCAACAGAACACTGACTGTGAAACCTTTTTGGAATCCATCTATCATTTGTTCTTTTCATATTCAATTGAGAATCCACTATCGGAAAACAAAAAAATGACTCGTTCATGTACAAATCAGAAAACGAGTTGTTTTTCATTCTTTTGATTGTACGCACAGATTTACTAGAAAAGCACTCGGTGAGCGCAGACCTCCGCCAAGGCAGACCCCCCCCCCCCGACATTATTAATTTACATGTAAAATTAATTCCTGGACCTTTAAAACCTAGGGAGTGAGTCGCTGGTAACAATGCAGCGTTTCCACTGGTAAGGTTTTGCTGTGGCGCAGCACCACATCCTGCCCCCTCAGATGAAAGTTTGCAAAGCTTCAGGAGGAAGGGAGAAGAGTAAATGAGCGATAGGTTTCACCTTCACTTCTGCGAACGGTGGTCTGAACCACCCCCGACCTACCGAAACCTGCCCCCCCCCCGCACACCCACACCCGGATTGCCACCAAAATGTAATCATTTGTTCCTTGTGCCAGTATCAACATTTCCTGAGAATTTCATCCAAATCCGTCCATAACTTTTTGACTTATCTTGCTAACAGAAAGACAAACCCCAATGAAAACGGTGGAGGTAAACATTGGAAATATTCAAATGGACCAAATGTGGGGTATCATGTTGACATTTTTTATAACCGATTTGGTCTGACCTGGAAGTTACTGACTTTGTGTGTTATGCGACGTGTCTTCTACTTAGTCTACCATGGATACGCTGTATTAGACAAAACAATAATACCTGGAAGATCCGCACCATTTTTCCAGTTGTCATGTCGTCCTCCTTCTCAGTAACGCCTTTGCTGCCTCTGAATAACACCAAATTCGTCATGACCTCAGAATGCATTAGGCAGAATACTAGCGAACCCACCACTGTCCAGCTCAACACACCAACAAGTCAGGAACTGCAGGGTCAGACCAGATCAGAGATCAGAAATGTCAGCATGAAACCCCACATTTGGTCCATTTGCTTATTTCCAATTTTTAATTTGTGCGTACAATGGAAAGAATGAAAAACGACTTTTTTTTTTATTTATTTATTTTTTTTTTATTTGTACATGAGCGAGTCATTTTTCTTAATTTTCCAATTGTGGAATTTCAATCAAATATGAAAAGAACGAATGATACACGGATTTTGCGGGAACACGGCTCTAATTTTCTGCTTGAAAGCTTCTATTAATTAGTTTGATAATCAGATTAATACAACCATCAGTCTCAACAAAAGGGACCGGTGGTTGTCAGGTAAAACGCTCTTAAATACTTCTTTTCATGCTTCTGTTACCTTCACCCAGACACCACTACAGCACCCTGCATTCAATCCACACCACCTCCAACCTTCAAAAAGGCATTGCTGTCCTCACAACCAGCTGTTCTTTCAACAGCTCCCGAGGTGTTAAATGGACAGCAGCCAGCAGACTGTCGACACAAAGCTGAGGAAAATAGTCTCTGGGACGAAAACAGCGTTCTCTAATTCGCCTGTTCAATAATGGTTTCCACTCAAAAACATAACTGTCTGCTTGTGAATGAAATCAAACAAGCATTCCTACTCGGGCAAGGTTGACTTTTCTACTATTTCTGAACTGGAATTGTGAGGCAATGATGCAAAAGATGTGAAAAATGAGGTGCAGGAAGTACAGTATATACATAAACACATGTCTAGCACAGGCTATTGTTGTGATATTTATGTTTTTGAGTGAAATCTCAAATCTGGAGCCTGAAATAATAAAAAAAGAAACAGCCTTTTATGTCCTGTGAGAGGACAACCTGAAGCACATTTCAAGACGTATATGACAAATTTCTATCAAACCAACTGCTTCCTGTGGACACAGATCAGACGTAGACACAAAAAAAAAGTATTATATGCATTAGATTGAATGTTTTAAACCATTTTTCCCTACTTTTTTATGATTTTGCTTATATTTGGGTGATTTTCTGAAACTGGTCCTAAAAACAGGACATGGGGCTAAAAATTCAAACCAGACGTAGACTAATGTTATGAAGAAAGTTGGAAGTACTTTGGGTCTGTTTTAAAAACAAATACTTACTGAGATAAAAAGAGAATCTATTTTTCAGATAAAACACATTTTTATATTATTTTACATTACTTTTAATACGAAAATCTGCATGTAACACAGTAAAAAGGACACAAAAATTACACACTACTATTTTTTGGAATATCTCTTTATTCTCTCACAGGTACATTTTGGGAGTTCAACTAATTACTCAAGGCAGTGTTTCACAAAAATGGCCAATGTTGTAAAATCATTTGTGATTTATATGCGTTTAAATGGGCAGGTTCTGCATGTAACGCAAGGGGACACGATGGGTTCCACACCAAACCTGGAATGAGATGTAGGACTAGGATCGACACATTGAACACAGTGTCTTTATTTATAGTCTGTAGAAGACCATTTACAGCCATGTTTTCACATCTAATGCACTGACACCTAGGGAGATTTAACTGTCCATATTTGGGGGCTATTTTTGGACCCAATATTGGATTATAAAGTCATTAATTATGGGATGGATCAGAGCAAGTGTATCATTTTTTTTGCATTTACCTGAGGTCATCATTAGGTCCATCCTGGGGGAAATATGTCTAAATTTCTAATTTATTATTGGGTCTAAAAAGCTGGAAAAGTGACATATACTAAAATAAACCCAGTTTCATAGAAGCACCCAGACTATTAGACTATTTATTATGTTTTTATATATCGCAATTAGTCTTATCTTTTTGTTTTCTTATTTGTATTTTATGTATTGTCTGTTTTATCTTGTTGTACAGTGTCATTGGGTGTCTTGAAAGGCACTTATAAATACATTTTTTTATTATTATTATTATTATTATTATTATTATTATTACTTCCCCCAAATGAAACAGTCCCTAATGTCTTGGCTTGTCACATTAGATGAGTTATTTACCAAAGATAAAATGTGGTTGGAATTGTCCTGCATTCTTCACCCCTTCAGGCCTTGTCTTGTGTGTTTGCGGTTTCTTTCTTTCTTTGTTTCTTTTTTTTTTAACGCTGGCTCATACAACTCAATAAATCTAACATTATAGAGGAAACACAAAACAAAAAACAGCAGGTGGATGTTGTGTGCATTCAGCTGTGTTCTGATTTTATTTGTGCGCGCATGTGCATCGTTGTGTATTTGTGCGCGACTGAGTGGATTCATGCGCTTTAATGTCCATCCTTTCTTCAGGCATCAGACATTCGTGTTAAGCTAAAAAAGCAAATGCAGAGAAGAAAATCACTGGAAGGAGTTGGTAGCCTTCTTTTGGAAATGTGAACTGCAGCTCTGCTCTGATGCTGCATCAAACAAAAAAAAGATCTTAATCACTTCTAATGAGCGTCCATGGCTTGATTTAAAGGTGGTTTAGACACACCTGCATGTAGGGAAAGCATGTGCACCCAGAAGTAGCAAACTCACAGTGACTCCGGCAAATAATTTTAGCCGTGCATACAAATCTAGCGCATTTGTGTGCTTGTACAATCATGTTGTGTTTACTTGATACTCGACAATATCTTTCCATATTCTTGTAAACAGCTTGGCTTCTGTTAAATACACATGCACACAAATCCCAGCACACACAATCGAATGAAATTATAACAGATAAGCAGAGCGGCACGAAGACATACTGAGAGAAAAAGAATACGTGGAGGGAGAGAGAGTGAGAGAGAGATAGACAGAAGGATGGGTAGAGGGGATTGTTACAAGAGAGCAAATGAGAAAACAGTCAGAGTAAAGCCAGTCCCATCCAGAGATGCAGAGATGTGCATGTGGATTTTCCAGTGAATGGACAACAAAGCCCAGCGCTCTGATTTGCAGGCAGGCCATCGCCGTGGAAACGGATTAGTGACCTAAATCACAGCAAGGTCCCACTCAGGTACACTCGGCGGTTGTGTGTATTCTTGGTTTGCTTGTGTGCGTGCGCGAGTGGTGTTTGTGCAGTTATGTATTTGTATGCCGGACAGAGAGTAAATTTGTGTATGTGCATAATAAGGTTGAGGGGTTTTGTGGTGTGTGTACTGGAGTCAGCATATTGTTGCATAAACAAAAGCTGTGTGTAGTTAATACATTCTGCTGGGTAAACACCTAAAGGGTGTGGGTCTGTGTGTGTGTGTGTGTGTGTGTGGATCTACAAGCATGTCAGTAAATATTAGGGACAAAGCGATGTGTTTATAAGGCAAAACATCATTTATGGTGTAGCTGTATTCATTGATTTCACTTTGTTAATATGTGTTCAGCTAACGTGATAGATTAACCCATAAAAACCCACATATGCGTTTGTATGTGATGGATGAGGCTCAATCTCAAGATGTGTTTGTTTTTTATGTTTTATCTCTATTATGCTATTATTATATACACTACCAGTCAAAAGTTTGGACTCACCTTCTCATTTAAATGGCATGAGCTGGACCGCAGATGGCCAACAAGTGCTCAGCATCACTGGGAACTCCTTCAGACTGTTGGAAAACATTTCAGGTGTCTGCCTCATGAAGCTCATCCAGAGAACGACAAGAATGTGCAAACCAGTAATAAAAGCAAAATGTGGCTATTTGGAAGAATCTGAAATATAAAAATGCTTTGAGCTATGGCACTTTTTTAACTACATAATTCCATATGTGTTCATTCATAGTTTTGATGCCTTCAGTGACAATGTACTATGTAAATAGTCATGAAAATGGAGAAAAAACAAGTGAGTCCAAACTTTGTGTCTTTTTCTGTATTTTTTCATAAATTATGGTAATTGCCTGTTATGGAAAAAAGATGGTAATAAATTAAAAAAAAAAAAAATCCAGATATCCACAGGTGACCAAAACCATCTACTAATCTAAAATGTTTAGTAACTTTAAAACCACTAATCCTATTTAACAAAAAACACCGTCATCTTCTCTAGCCTTGATTCACCAGTAAAACCCAAGGAGTTTGATCAGTGAAAGTGGATGGACGCACTTGATTTATGTTCAGTTAATGATAGATTTGACTGAAAAAGGAACTTTTTTCTCAGGTTTTCTCTGTTTTTTTATATAATAAGCCTTAAATGTAATCTCATCATAATGATTAAAGTACATGATCAATAAATTAAATATAGGAAAATACATGATTTTCACTGAAGAAATGCAAAATATAGAGGATAATATTGTGATATACGGTGATAAATTACTTATGAAAGGTTAAAACGAGAGAAACATTCATATGCGATCTGCCACAAAAGTAGCACTGAGTCTGTATGGGTTAATTTGTTAAGTTTCATCATGAGTAATCAATTTACAGATTATCAGAAATCAATGGATGCAGTCTGGCTAAATACACGCTAATAGTTTATTTCTTTTGAAATGTTCGGTATACAGTTGGGATCCGTTACAGATAGTTGTACAAAATTACAACTTAAAGTACCAGCGTTTAATGCCTCGAGACTGTAAAGTGTTTGCGTTTATCTAGAAGTGAAGTAAACTGTCCAACTGTCATTGCAACTCAGTGAGATGTGCATAAAAGCAGGTCTACATTTTGCATGTAAACAGTGACTCAGACATGAGAAAATCAAATGAAACACCACTTCTTGGCACTTGTAGAAAGGGTCTCTGATGTGATGTGCTCTAGCTGTTAGATTATTTGTATAATATTTATTCTGTGCTATGATGCCTCTGCATATGTTTACTTTAATCACACTTCTTGTACTGTAGAGGAATGTAGTTACATATTTTTGACTTAACCCATAAAGACCCAGTGCTGCTTTTGTGGTATTTCCCAAAGGAAATTTTCTCTATTTTTAACTTTTCTTGGGTGATTTATCTCTATTTACGCTAATATTATGCTCTGTATTTAGCATTTTTTAAGTGAAAATGAGGTATTTTCCTACATATAATGTGTTGATTATGTAGATGTTCATTAAAGCTCAGAGGGTTATTACATCCAAAACAGAGAAAACTGAAGAAAACAATTGTTTTTGAGCAAAATATATCATTAATTGAACATAAAACAAGTGTGTCCATCCACTGTCATTGATCCAGCTCCTTAGGGTTTACTGGGGAATCAATGTTGTAGAAGATGACGGTGTTTCCACGTTCACTACGGAGCCTCTGAACGTCCAAATGGGTCATATGTGATGACCACGAAAAGCTGAATAATTGTATTTTACACCAGTTATTTTCATGTATTGATAGGGTTAGTGGATCAACAGTTACTTAACATTTTATATCAGTGAATAATTTTGGTTGCCGATGGATGTTTGGGTCTTTATGGGTTAATTTTCACATACTGACAATTTTTTTTTTTTTTTGGCATGTCAAGGAATGGTAAATAGTTTTGACCAATTTAAGATAAGATCAGCAGGGAGATGGACTGACACAGGAAAATCTGTAATGACATAAATCTGTGTGATCGTCTCTAAATGACTTTTGGGAGCAGTTACAAGTACACACCTAACCAAGCTAACACAGTTCCTATTGTTGCCTTAAGCTGTTACCTCAGAGGTAATGGCCACCACAGATGGAGACAGGCAGTCCCAGGGATATCATGTTATCCTTCAAAGTCTGATTGGCAGCTCATGAGCTAGCATTTGCTTGCTCTATGCATTCCACTTATACACACACTGCCATATTAGTTTTCCATCACTGTTTCAGTCTTGGCACCGCAATGACATGTGACAACATATGCGGATCTGGCATATGAGTCAGGTGTTGAAATCTCTCAGGTCATGTTGACACCACGCTGGGCGCATCGCAACAGTGTCAACAGTAACCTGAATAAGGTCCTCAATCACATCCCAAACTACAATCTGCGTTCGTTTGACAGATGTGGACGTACTGTACCTTACGCATTTAGCGCTTTGCTTTGAAACGTCATAGTAAAAATGATCCGTTTAATGTTTTTCTGTCACGGCTATACGGCAAGGAGGCAAAAGAAAAAAAATCACCTCTTTTTCTGTAAACGTCCAGTTTGAAGTCAGCAGTATCAATTTCCTATGAAATATATGCCTTCTATCTTCATCCTCCCTCACACATACACACACCTTGTTTTATGTGTTTCCTAGATACTGCCAACAGAGGAAGTCAACATTTCTTGGAAGAATACACCTCATTTTTTCCCCCTGTAAAGGTGTCCGTGTGTCATTGTTCTTTAATGAAAAAGCAGCGTTTGTGTTTGGGCTTCCAAGTGTGAAGTTGCCGGCATGCCCAAATGTGTCCTTGCCTCGCTGCATGTGTTAGTAACAGAGCATATGTAAGTGATGGATGTTAGAAAAAAGGACAGCAGAAGAAAGGCAGACAGGGACGGTTTATTGCAAAGCGAATGGAGAGAACTAGCAGAGCTCAGAGGAGGTGACAAAGGCATGACTGTGGTTTAACAAAGGGAAGAAGCCAAAAATGGGAGGATGGATTGTTTGTGGCAGTTTGACACCAGTGTTTTGCCGCTGATGCTTTAAGCTTTGCAGTCGAGAGTTAGGAAAATATGCCTTCGACCAGAAACTCAGTGAATCAAACACAAAGATCCCCTCCGGTCATGGTATAAGACATGGGGAATGTTCGATGAATAACAATAAAAAATGTCAATAAACTTGTTAAAATATAACATCTCCTGCCTCTTTCACTTTTCACACTGCGCATCTATAAAGAGCAGACTACATTTATACAATTATACCCCTTCAGGTTCCAGGTGAGCTCAGTGAAGTGTTCGTGATTTGACAGATTGATCCTGACCATGTGAACTGCTCAGGGACTAGAAAACAGAAGTTGTCTATGGAAGGAAATCTGTCTCATCAGATTTTGAATTATAAAAGCCATCAAATTTTTTGCACTGAAATTATTCATTCATTCATTTTCTGAACCTGCTTTATCCTCACTAGGGTCACGGGGGTCGCTTGGCGCCTATCCCAGCTACATACGGGCGAAGGCGGGGTTCACCCTG
>JAPQRP010039543.1:0-14405 GCA_037367295.1 Apogon hyalosoma | reverse complement strand
AGGTGGACTGGACCATAATAGGTGAACTGGACCATAATAGGTGAACTGGATCATAATAGGTAAACTGGACCATAATACTTGAACTGGACCATAATAGGTGGAGTGGATCATAATAGGTGGAGTGGATCATAATAGGTGGAGTGGATCATAATAGGTGGACTGGATCATAATAGGTGGACTGGACCATAATAGGTAAACTGGACCATAATAGGTGGACTGGTCATAATAGGTGGACTGGACCATAATAGGTGGACTGGATCATAATAGGTGGACTGGACCATAATAGTTGAACTGGATCATAATAGATGGACTTTTTCATTATTATAAATGTTATTATTAAATTATTAAATGCTGTTGCAATGTAGTTATTTTCTTTCCTTAAAAATGCAGAACAGAAACCGATCAATCCGCTTTGACACACCAAGAGATCAATTCCACAAGAAACACTGTGTTGTAATATATCATGTACATTTAAATGTACAGTTGTGATTGTTCCATTATGAAAATACAATTAAAAAAAGCGTTGGAGAAAAAAAAGTAGTGCTGGGTCTTCATGGGTTGAAAAAACTTTACTGTTTCAACTCTAAAACTTAGAGAAAAATTCATAGCTGTCATTATTTATAGATTATTCTGTTGTTATTGTACTGGTCTGGCCCAGTTGGGATCGTATTGGTTTGTATGTGGAACTTGAACTAAAATGAGTTTGACATCCTTCATCTAATTTATAATTTGTGCTTGGTTCCTTCTATTAGTTCAGTGTTTTGAAACATATCTGTAACCAAAGGATGAAGGAGCAGCTGTCAGCAAACACTGGATGCATCACCGGTATGAGAGTGAAGTCCATAACAGGCAGACAACCCATCAGCGGACCCTATAGATCCGTTTCATCATCTGGCTTCAGGTTGATGGTGTGAGTTTCTAACCTCTGACCTCCACACTCTCCGCCTCAGGAACAAAGAGCAGCTCTTAGTTTGAGGTTTTTCTGGACAGGCTTTGTCTCCCGGAGGCTGCAGGTTTCTTCTCCAGGCATCAAGCTGATCTTCGATAATCACCGAGTTCAGACTGAGGACACAGCTCATGAGCGTTACTGTCTGTCAAACCACCCTGATCCGCTGCCGCTCTTTCAACTGGACTTCCCTCTGTTTGGGGCGTCCATCTTCGGCTACAGTGTTGCTTTTCTTAATCATTTCCAGATTGCGAGCTGTTCAAACATGTATCACTGTATCGCTATTATAAGGCTGCGTTAAATAAAGATATTCCCGGCGCTCGTTGTGCTTTTCCTGGAAATGAGTAACGTCTTGTACCATCTGTTCAAACCTCGTCTGTATCGCTGCCCGTACTACATGCCATATATTCTCACTGACTCAGTGTTTTAAGTCTGCTGTTGTGCAAATTAACAGCTGTTTTTTCCAGGTGGAAACTAAACACCTTTTCATGTAGACCTCGGTTCAGAGCGGGACCGTTGTTTTCCAGCATCAGAGCCAGTAATACGAAGCAGAAAAGAAAAGCCACTGTGGGAATGCAAACAAACGCAGCTGTAAAGACCATTTACATTAGCTCTGGTTTGTCCTCACGCCTTAAATTACAGCAAAAGAACAAACACTGAACGACCTGTTAAACATGCAACAGGACGACGGAGAATATTTAATTTAACTCACAGAAAAAAAAACAACACAATCTGAAGTTTTTTTCCACAGGGAGAGTCACATCAATATAGTCATTTCTATGTCACTAACCATCAAAATATGGACCATTAGAAGGACAGGCAAATGTTTAATATTTGAAAAATTCATCAAATTTCTCAAAACTGTGACACAACTTTGTAGATATCATCCCAAGGAAAATACATATAAAATTAGAAATGAATCCAACCAGTAGTTTTGTCGGAGAGGATGTCTGAAGAAATTGCTAACAAAGATGCTGAAGATGGTGACGAAGACAAAAATGAGGACGACAAAGACCATGATGAAGAAGGCAATGAAGACCACGACAAAGACTATGAAAGACAACGACGAAGACACTGACGAAGACAATGAACAAGATGACGAAGACAAAGAAGATGACGATAAAGACGACAATGGTGATGAAGAAGACAGTGAAGACACTGATAAAGATGAGACAACAACGATGAAGGCGGCAACGAAGACGAAAAACAAAGGCGATGATAAAGACAAGATTGTTGAAATCTAGAAATTGGTGACGTTAAGGTTGACCCTTCAAAGTCACTCAAGGTCAAAGGTCATGGACCCAGATCAAAGTCCATATATGACTTTTTATCAGTGATCAATAGTAACTATATTGATATCTGTAACCATTTACATATTATAAACCATCAAAATATGGGCCATCATGAGGAAGGGGAATTTCATAAGATTTTGAAAATTCATCAAAAAAAAAAAAAAAAGACATTTTTGGAAACTGAACAAACTTTGGTGACATGGTCCCAAGGATGTAAAGTGAATCTGACTGAACACACTTAAGGCATTTCAGGCCGTTCAGGTTGTTCACATCTGACTGTGAACAGTTTTTAGTGGTTTTCTCTGCTTTTATTCTACTTTCTCTGCTGTTTATATCCTGACTTCTATTTTGATTGTATATTTTAATCTTTTTTACTCGCGCTCTGACACCTCTGCATAATCGTTCCTGTGGACCTGAATGTGTACAAATGACAAATAAAACTACTCTGTCTTTTTTCGGCCTCAGATCCAGGTTCCAGCTCCACGTCTTTGTGGATGAGTCACTGCTGTGGATAGAAGTCATGCATCCGATCTATCCTCGGACCTGCTTTTAAAAATAACCCCCCCCCCACCGTCCTCACTCGTCACCCCTCTAAAACGCCCCGACATTGGCCTCCTCTGCTCTGGGCTGTTTATCGTTGGCTGGACTCGACACGCCGCCGTTCCAAGAAACACTTTATTCCAAGACTCACCTTGGTCCAAGGCTCACATTTAATTATGGCTCTGATTCATGGCCCCTTTGTTACGACTGTCAGCTCCACTTTCCTCCTCCACTCCAAACAAACACCTCTTTACTCCACATCGCCATCCTCCTCCTCCTCAGTGTCATCTTTACTCAGCGTCTGAAAGTTTGGATCTATTTACATAGTTTACAGCTGCCATTTTTATAGAAAACCTGACCTTCCTTAATCCATAAAGACCCAGAGCAACTTCTGTGGCAGTTCACAAAGGAAGATTTATCTCTATTTAACCTTTCTTTAGTGATTTATCACCATTTATTATAATAATATCCTCTGTATTTCACATTTTTTTCAGTGAAAATCTGGTATTTTCCTGTATTTCAGTTACTGATCAAGTAAATGTTAATAAAAACTCAGATTAAAGTTTATGGTTATTATATCTGAAACAGAGAAAACTGAAGAAAAGGTGATTTTTTTTTTTAAAGCAAAATATACCACTAATTGAACATAAACCAAATGTGTCCATCCACTGTCACTGATCCAACTCCATGGGTTATTTTCTTATTTGTTTTTGTTCATTTTCTTGCATATTACATTATTTTTCTTTAACTTACTTATTATTTTGTTGCATTATTGCTTTTTGCTCATTTTGCTTCTAATTTTATTCTTTTCTTGTTTACATTTGAATGAATTTTTTGCTTTTTTTTCCACATTATTTAGCATTTTGTAATTTTATTGTTTTTTGCTCATTTTATGTATTACTTATTATGAACCCAGTGTGTCCATCCACTGTCATTGATCCAACTCCATGGGTTTTACTGGTGAATCAATGTTGTAGAAGATGACGGTGTTTCCATGGTAACTATGGAGCCTCTGAGACAATAGTTTGACAAAAGTTGTGATGGACTTACAGTCAGTTTTTTTTTTTGTTTTTTTTTACCTCTTGTATTTAATACTGTATTTCTGTGATTCAATCGCCCATGAAGCGTTGGCGGAATCAGACAAGGAGACGAACACCTGTACGAGAGGAAACGTCTGCTCGCAGGTGCGTTTTGTGTGTCGGCACTCAAACACTGATTCTCACGTTGGTTTCTGATGTTAGTGAAGGTAATAGACATGATGGAAGGAAATGTGTGAGTGCAGCTGTTTGCTTTGGAAACAGGCCTCTGAAGCGGCAGACGGCACTTTGTGTTTTTGGCTTTTTAAATTTGACTTTTTTCAAGGCCGACCAAGGTGCTCTTTGAATTGTTTGGGCTTGTGCTTGAAAACACAAGGGCACGCGAATCAAATATTTATCAAGCTTATACGTCTGCCTGTCAGAGGAAATTCTTAGGAGGCAAACTGAACATCAAAAAAGCCTTTCAGCCGCTGAAGGAAATGTCAGAGAAAAAAAAGCCGACAAGCTTACACAGCGCAGTACAGGCGCTGTATTCTATGTGTATTCATGCCTTTCATCAGATGAAAGCTTGGCGCAGATTTGTAGACATACGTAATAATGCTCGGAGGGTGCCAAGGTTTCCCCGTGCACCCTCCCTCCCAAATGTTTCACCATATTGCTCGTTGCACACAGGCCACAGCTCAGCGTATATTCACTCAAATAAGGCGTCTGCAGGAGTCTGGCAGTAAATACTTTCCATTAATCCTCCACACAAGTCTGTCGCTGTCAGACGACCTTTTCCAAATCCTCCACGTCGTGCTCAAAGCTGCCGCTGAGACGCCGCGGAAACACAAAGCAGGAATCAAACAGTGGAGTGACCTCTGAGCCTCTTATGTCACAGCGTCATCTGATCGAAACCAAACCTGAGCTCTGACACCGAAACGACGGATGTCCCAATCAGATGTAAAGATCGCATCGGCTGCCGATCTGGCATTTTTTAGAAGATCGGATCAAATTTAGTCACAAGATCGGGCTGATCAGGGCATGGTTCTGGGGGGGTCTGCGCATACTCATTATAAGGTACGTACGGTAGTGATGCACAAGTCTGTTTTTTTTTTTTCCTCAACCCACCTGGCTTTTGTGGAATTACTGGACCCGACCCAACCAGCCCCACAAATTAACTGCCATTCTTTTGACTCGCCCCAACCCGACCCACAAGTAACCCGCTGATCCACGCATCACTAACATACGCACGGAACGCACCCCCATATAATCCCTGAATGGACCTGTGCATAGACGCTACAAGCAGTGGTAAACATACGGCCCGTGGGCCAAAACCTGCCTGACAGTCAGACAAATGTTCTAATTTGGCCACAGTAGGAATTTGGAGAGTGGAAAAATGATCCTAAAGTTATTAAGAGTCAAAGGTGTCATAGTTGTTTTAGTTCAGGTTCCACATTCAGCCCAACTGTGATCGACAGTAAAATAATAGAATAATAACCAAGAAATAATGACTCCAAATTTAAATCAAAATTTCACTGTAAAAGGCTGGTATCAGGTCGGTATCTGCAAAACTAATCCGACAAAAAAAAAAAAAAAGCATCAGAAGCAAAAAAAAAAATCCCGATCGGGACATCACTAACCAAAACCACCCTCAAAGACAAGAGTGGCAAACTTTCCAGCTGAAATGGGAAGCGATCCTTCAGTTTGTCTTGAACGCTCTTCAGTTGGAGCTGAATACACCTAACCTGGCCATCCATCCGTCTCTCTCAATGGGAACTCCATCTGGAATGTTGGGGCTTCAATCCAAATATGAAGGTGGGACTAACAGGCGCCAAGTAAACCAATCACAGATAAGACGGACGTGTCGCTTTTGTCAGAGAAACATAAGAATACAGGGTGTAATATGTAATTCAAGCCTTATTTTTGAATCAAGTAAACAACCGCCAACAGTTGTAAAGGGATTTTTACGGACTTGGAACTGACTTTGACTTCTGGAAGGGCGACCACTCCTGGCATTAGGCCGTGCTTGTTTTTGATGCACAGAACAGACACTGTCCTACAAACGTTTCCCAACAACGGCCAAGAGTGTATTTTCATTATTGAAAAAAAATTTTTAAAAAGTACTTTTAATCTCATTTGGTTATTTTCATTTATTTATTTACTTATTTATTTTTATTACCCCCTCCTTTTCCTCCTTTTTTCATTCCCTCTCCTTTTCCTTTCTCTTCTTCTCATTTAGCTTCAGTTACCTAAGGATTATCTTTGGTCATATTCCTGTTTTTTTTTGTTTTTTTGTTTTTTTGGAGAAGCCCACATCACAACATTCACACCACATACACATCTTATACACTTCACCACACACAAAACATTTACCCGACCAAGACAGGACATTGATTCATACTACCTGGTCAGTCAGACATTTTGTTTCTTTTGTGCAGTACATGCCATATATCTTAAACCCCCCCCCCAGCACACACACATATTATGATGACTTAATGTAAATATTGTATATTATTGTACATAAGTTTCCTTGTTACTTGGTGTCGCTTCAGTAAAGGTTATGGGGGAAACAAATCCTTATTTCTGAATGAAGTAAATGACTAACAACAGCTGTAAAGAGATCTGTGGACTGGAAGTGACTTCAACTCGCAACAAAAAGAAGTCGCACTGCGAAACGCCCACCCCCCAGACTTGTGATGGGTCGGTATAGGATAGATCGTGCATATTTCACAGCAATTGGCCCAATTCCAGACTGTTTTCTCAGTACTGAATACGGGGCGAAAACCAGAACTCATCTCAACACAAGCATTCTCTACCATTTTACCGACTAGACAGCGAGAATCCTTTGGACGGTGTCTGTGTTTTTTAAAATGTTTGCTGACCTCGGTCAGATCTTGCAGTTTTGAAAAATCACTGGTGACCTCAACTACATACTGCACTTGAAAAAAACTTTTGTGAAACTTTTATCACTTAGTTTTATTACTTAATTATTGCCTGTTTTGTTTTTTTAAATGTATTTTTATTACAAATTGTTTAATCTGTGTTTCATTATGGTATGGTGCGTACTGCCTGTAAAAGAGATCTGGCTCTCAATGGGATTTTATCTGGTTAAATGAATGAAATAAATAAACAAAAACTGACAAAATAACTGATGTAGTGTTTATCTGCGCAACAAACAGGAACCTGAAACCAGCCACAGAAACATCACTGGGGGAAAACACTGCACATGATCATTATGCGATGTAGGTTTTATTATTTTTATTGTTATTATTATTATATATCCTTCTTATGACTATTACTGTTATCATCTTAGAACTTTTATCCTGTGATGACTAAACTAGATACATACATACATATTATATACACAACATAATTAACTATTTATTATTGTTATTATTATGCTCAAAAACTTACCAAATTTGGCATGCATGTCACATCTGGTGATTTTTTTTTTTTTTTAATGTAAAAAATTAACCCCATTGGTGCCAAAATGTGCTCTCTAGCGCCCCCTAGATACACTAAAGTGGTCCTAGCAGCCAGTAGGAATGTCGTAGAGACATGAAACAAACACCAAAATGTGTGTCTCATCGAGCCCAACATATCATACCCTGACATTCATGAGCTAACTCCAACAGGATGTCTGCAATTTGCCTTTCAAAGTAAAATGTCCAAAAATATCTCCTTTTCGGGTGGTTGTTGTAGTGGCTTCTAAATAGCACAGAGTAAACGCTTATCAAAAAAGTTATTCACTACTTTTTATCATTATTATCATTATCCTTATTATTATTATTACCATTTTGCTACTTGCCGTTTCTAGTAGTATTTTATAATGTGCAACTCCCTGACTTTTTTTCCATAGTGGTGTTGTTCACTTGTGGTATTTCTTGCATATATTCGGTGTTTGTGCTGCTTTTTGAACCTCAATTTCCTGAAGGTTCTGCCCAGTAAAGTTCTATCTAATCTGATCTAATCTAAAGACTGTGTAGTAATTAGTCACTAGTGTGGACTCACATCTAGAAAAGAGATGTTTTTCCACTATATTTCTCTCCATCATGGTCAGATCTACAGCAAATAGACAGAATATTACTGCATTCATGCATCTAAACAGACTTTTCTGGAAGGTTGTATAAAGTTTCATTAGTCTCTTTTCCATTGACCCTCAAATTGTGCAAATATAACTTGCACATAAAAATTTATCTAATAGGAAAATGACAATTTCGCAAAACTCTCATTTTTTTTTCTATTAAAAGTTTCTGTGCTGGCAAAAAAACTGCAATGGAAAGACCTTTTTCCACAACTAGAGTCACGTGAATTAAAAAAAAAAGGATGTTGACAGACGTTAAGAAGAATTTTAAAAGAAACATGTCACGGTATATGTGGACACACCAGGAAACCACATCATTTTTTAATTTAGTAGAAGATAGAGGGGTAATATATAATAATAATAAATATATCTGTAAATCAATACCATATTTACATTCATCACCATGTTTATAGAATGACTTCTTGTGTCATCTCTCAATAATAAACAAATCATCGCATTCGTGATTCAACAGAAAAACTGACATTACGCACTTCTGTTTTTTCAACATTTAGTAAATATCAGTAAAGTTTTGCACAGATGTCTAATGGAAAAGCCACTATTGACGCAAGAAGCAAACTTTAAGTGTTGATTGTTGTAGATGTATGTGTTGTATAAAAACATGATCAAGCTAACTGGAATATTTAACTAGATTATTTAACTAAAACTAGAATGTGCAGGTTGAACCTGGTTCTCCCACATATTGTTAATATTTTTGTACTGACTCTGATATAATGATGTTAAGAACTATTGATGTCAGTTTAGATGTGAGTATAAGCCGATTATTGTCAACTAGTGGTTAGGTTTAATACCTTTTTACAGTTATAGAACTCAAAATTCTAATTCCAGCTCCAAACAGTTTAGAACATTTTAGTCTTATTCCATACATGTCACAGAAACATCAGTCGGAAAAAACAAACTGGTAAATGTTTGGATGTAAGACAAAGAAGTGAGAACAAATCTCTGAAAGTCTCAATCTCTGAGGAACACATAAAATAATGAGATGAGAACATTTCCTGTGAGCAAGTGGGAAGTTTTGGCTCAGTAATCCAGAGGCTGACAGTCTGGAGGAGCTTTTATTTACTTCTTAAATAAAGGTAAATAAATAAAGACATGCATGCCAGGAGGAGATCAGTGATGATGCGTTTCTCTAACTGTAGATGGATGTAACACACATACAGACTGTTTCCACACAGTGAATAGTCTTATTCTGTTCACACTAATGTTTTTAATTTAAAACTCAGGACTTATGCTCCTGCTGTGTTTGAGGGTCAGGGTTCACATCAGCTGATCCGCCATAAATGAGTCATAACCAAGAGTAAATCCAACAGACATAACATGAAATTAATGGTTTGTAAAGATGACGACTGTGGTCAATTCATCATCTCAGTGACAAACGCATCACATGAGAGGAAACGTTCTATCAAGAATCAATCCCAGTTGAATGTGTGAGGTTCTCAGGTTCTGTCTATGTTCCAGTCCTGTGGTCTGGATGCAGATCAATCCAACAACAGAAGTGGGCGGGACTTTCACTGGAGGTGAACTCAACTAATTGAATCAAAGTCCATATATGACTTCTATCAGTGATCAATAGGAACTATATTGATATCTGTTACCATTTATATGTAATAAACCATCAACATATGAACCACTAGAAGGAAAGGAACATTTTAGTGTTTAAAAAATTCATGAAAAATTCCAGAATCAAAGTATCTCAAACTGCAAACAAACTTTGTAGACGTCCCAAGGAAGATACAGATAAAATCTGAAATAAATCTGAGCAGTAGTTTTGGAGAAGAAAACTATTTGAAAAGTAGACACTGGTGACCTTGAGTTTGACCCTTCAAGGTCACTGAAGGTCAAAGGTCATGGACCCAAATGAAAGTCCATATCCTCCTGAGATCCAACAACGCATTTTTGTCCTCTGTAGTGGACAAGAGTTTCACCAAAAACACATTTCTGTCCACTGCAAAGGACATTCCATAACAATAAATGAAAAAATAAATAAATAAAACTGTCTCTTCATCAAACTATTATCAATCAAGGCAATTCTTTAATGTAAAAAAAGCCAAAATGTTTATTTTCCTGACGACTGAACGGATGCACTGAACTGGACACATGATCGATATGAGGTATAGGCTTTAAGGACTGGGTAGGTATTAGTCACTAATGGAAACTCATAACTATAAAGGAAACCTTTTTACATACATTCCTTTGCGTCCTGGTCAGATCTACACACAGGAACCACCCACTGCACATACACAGAATGTAACTGCATCCAAACAGACTCTTCTAGAAGGTTTTATAGCATTTCACAGATGCAAGAAGCAAACTTTAAGGCATAAAACTCAAAATTCTAATTCTAGCTTCAAACATGAAAATGATCTAGTTTTATTCCTTATCTATGACAGAAATCTGAATTTCTTTAGAGTTTTGAGTGAAACAAGACATTTGAGGATGACACTGATCTTTTTTGACATTTAGTAAATATCGGTAAAGTTTTATGCAGATGTCTAATGGAAAAGCCACTATTGACGCAAGAAGCAAACTTTACGTGTTGACTGTTGTAGATGTATGTGTTCTATAAAAACATGATCAATCTGACTGGTATATTTAACTAGATTATTTAACCTAAACCAGAATGTGCAGGTTGAACCTGGTTCTCCCACATACTGTCAATATTATTGTACTGACTGATATAATGATGTCATATATCTGTAAAGAACTATTGCTATCAGTTTAGATGTGAGTACAAGTCAATTATTATCAACTAGTGGTTAGTTTTAATACATTTTTATGGATATAAAACTTAGAATTCTAATTCCAGCTCCAAACGTGAAAATTATCTAGTTTTATTCCTTATCTATGACAGAAAATTAGAATTTTTTTCAGGACTTTGGATGAAACAAGACATTTGAGGATGACACTGATCTGCATTTTTCAGACCAAACAATTCACTGACAATGAAAATTATTTAACTACAGATGGAGTGACAGTATAAGATCTGGCAAAAAAAAAAACACATTTTGAGATATTTCTATCCAAAACATGGGCATAAGACATGAGAAAATCTTCTAAAAATAGGATTTAATGGAAAGGTTAAGCCCAAAAACAAAGGACCATTATTAGAGGCTTTCTGCAGGTATCAGCAGATCTAATTTAATGCTTTTTAATGTCTATTTTAATGCCACTTTAAACACATTTAATGCCCATGTCCAACTGCACATACAGTTTTATATGTACTTTTATGTTGGTTTACTGTCCACAAGCTTTAACCAGGTTCTCAATAGTTCCTCCTCCAATCACTTCTGCTCAAAGTTGCATTTTCCCATTTTTCCCACATTTGCTAATGTTCCTTCCACTCTTTCACCACGGCATGAGCACGCTCACAGCACGTTACATTCCAAACATCTGGTGTTGGGACTTCTAAACAATAGCCAATTAAAGGGTTCCACCTGTCAGTCATCACACTATACTTCAGATCAAAATTATTAAATATTTATATAATCAAAACAAATTGTGGACAACAATGTTTTTTTTTTTCCATTAAGTGTATTTAATGTTTTAATGCCTCTGGACATTGAATTTAATGCTTTTTAATGCCATTTAAGGCCTTAATTTTCACAAAATCTATCTAATGACTTTTAATGCTTTTTAATGACTTGCAGAAACCCTGAAACAATTCACTGACAAGGAAAATCATTTAACTACACATGCAGTGTCAGTACAAGATCTGGAAAACACACACATTTTGAGGTATTTCTATCCAACATATGGGTATAACACGTGAGAAAATCACCTAAAAAAGGACCATTATTAACAAATACATTTCTTATACGATGTAAAACCAATACCAACTATAACACATTCCTATTGTGAGTATGTGAGTTTTAAGTGGACTGAATATGTTGTGATGAAGGTAAACCTGTAGGAAATGACTGTCAACGGCAGTAATGGCTCCTAAACGTGAGAAAACAGGCGGTTTTGTGTGTGTTCGTTATCTGGCAGCTCGGTGACAGCGAGCTCTGGCATTGATGAAGCTGCCGCAGGAGCTTCTATTGTGGGAAAGAAAAGCAGAAAATCTCCACGAGTAATTACCGATGAAGAGAAAAGGAGCAGGAGGAAGGCAGAAGATGGAAATCCTCTGAAAAAGAGCAGAGCGCTGCAGAGAACGGAGCAGCAGAAAATGAAAAACCGTCTGGAGCTCAACTTCATTTAGACACAAAGACAGGAAAAAGGTCCACAGAAACACAACCAGTGTCCCTGTACGTCAGCATCATGTTCTATCAGAACCAATAAATGGTTGAATGTGTGAGGTTGGCAGGTTCTGTCTCTGTTAGAGTCCTGTGGTTCTGATGCAGGAGATCAATCTGCCAATAGAAGTGGGCAGGACTTTCACTGGAGGAGAACTCAACTAATTCAATCCAAGTCCATATATGACTTCTATCAGCGATCAACAGGAACTAGACTGATATCTGGAACCATTTACATGTGATAAACCATCAACATATGGACCAGTAGAAGGAAAGGAACATTCATATTTCAAAAACTCATTAAAAATCCAACCAGTGGTTTTGGGAAAGATTATTCAAATCTAGACATCAGTGGCTTTGACCCTTCAAGGTCACTCAAGGTCAAAGGTCATGGACCCAAATGAAAGTCCATATATAACTTCCTATCAGTGATCAGTAGGAACTATATTGTTATCTGTAACCATTTCTAACAAAACTAACAAAACAAAAATAATAATTAAAAACTCAAAATTTCTCGAAACTGTCAACAAACTTTGTAGACGTTCTCACAAGGAAGGTATATATCACATTAAATGAATCTAACCTGTAGTTTCGGAGAAGATGATTGTTGAAATCTAGACGCTGGTGACCTTGAGTTTGACCCTTCAAGGTCCCTGAAGGTCAATGGTCATGGACCCAAAATGTTTGTCCATATATTACTTCTATCAGTGATCAGTAGGAACTATATAGATATTTGTAACATAAGCCATCAAAAAATGGACCGTTATAAGTAAAAGGCTAATTTTTTAGATTTTAAAAAATTGTCAAAAATCTAAAATTTCTCCAAACTGAACAAATGTTGTCGACATTGTCCCAAGGAAGCTACAGATACAATATGAAATGAATCCAACCGGTAGCCACGTCAGAGAAGATATTTGATGAAACCGCTGACGACGACCACAGTGCCTTCACAGCAGCTCACGGCCAATCAGCCAGTCAGAAAAAATAGAAAACATCAAATACTGACATCGGTGATAATAGTCGAACATCGTTTCAGCCTCTTCATCATCAGCACAAGACGGTTCCATCAGAACCAGAGACATTAAACCCATCGGTGCTTCCTGATTGGCCGAGGACTCGCAAAGACACAGAGTTCCATGTGCTGCATTCAAGGACATTCCCACATCTGAACATTACCTCCACTTTTGTGGTGCTTTCAGAACACTTATTCTCTTTTGTTGCTCGGAGCTTTACAGCAGATGACAATCAGCGCTGGAATGTCAGCCTGACCCTGAATGCAGCAAAGAATGACAGACTAAAAAGGTACCTGAATGTGACACCAGATAAAAATAAAAGGTGATGATGAGAGACAGTTTGAATGAAACCTGAATACAACCCCTCCTTTAACGGATGGATATGAAATAAAACTCCGATAACCGTCGGAGATGATTAAACCTCACAGATCTGTTTATCTTTACTGTCACATTAACAGATGCTTTTCCCGTCACACATGTCATATGTCATTATTTTCACAATAAGCCAATGACTTGGTCTGTATTAGAGCTGTTATTTTTTCCATTTTTTTCATTTTCAACATAGTTTTACGTAAAATAGTTGTGTTTTGTACAGATCAGATGTATGAGCACGATTAAATAACGTGAAGAGACAGCAGTCGTCATTCTGTAAGTGATGAGTCCCAGTTTCAGGCCGGTTTATCTCAGATTTAAAGGTCCTGTGAGGAGCATCCGTTTGAAATGTACTGCAGCGACACCTTTGGACGGAATCAGTGTTGTTTTTCTGGGACAAAGACTGCGCTTCCTCCTGTTGTAAGGGCATAACTCTGGCCACAGCTGCATTTGTTTTGAAGCTAATGAATGAAGAGCAGATTTTCTTTCCAACACTGCATTTCTTTTTTACAAAAAGCCAAAAGTGAAACTTAACTTTGGACATCCGACTCCCGGCTTCTACAGCTCCCAGCTTCTTTTACTCCAAAGCTAATTTTCACAACTTCTAACCTATATCCACTGGGTCCCCTGGGACTGCTGGGCCCCATGAGTTTGTCATGTTAACCCCCCACCCCCCCTTTATGGTGCCCCAGAGTTTAGTGTCCAGAAGGTGAGCAGACTTTCCGTTCAGTGTTACTCACAGACTGATGTTCTAAGACATGTTCGACTAATACAAATTTGCACTACCTTTTCCACAGTATTCAGTCCTTTTGCTAAACTCCTTCAGTCGTTCCACATGTTCATCCTTGTGCATTAGCAGTTCAGCTCCAGCTGCTTCATCCTTCTGCAT
>JAPQRP010039391.1:0-66891 GCA_037367295.1 Apogon hyalosoma | reverse complement strand
AAGACTAAATAAAAGACAAAAATACATACTAGGCCCAATGACAGAAAAATGCAAATGAGATAAAAATGACACAAAAAAAGATACAAACCAGAAAAGATTTAAGACAAAAGCATCAGATGAAATGATGTAAAAGACATAAAACAAGATAAAAACAAAAAAGACAAATTATAAAATAAGCAACAACCAAAATGATCTTTCTCTGTATTTTACTATTATTGTGTTTTTTATTCATGTTACTGTTGCATTTTACTGCTTTATCCAGCAGGTTTTTTTTTTTCCCCACAGCACCAGTCAATTAAAAAAAAGGAGAAAAAAACTGTTGAAAGTTCTCAGCATTCAGTGTCATTTATGGTCTCAATAAATTATATGTCAGGTTCCTTCACTATTGTTTTACCAATGTTCTGACTTTTATAGCTCACAAAAATGTGAAAGGTTACCCTAGAACATCACACTTACCTCTGGGAACATTTGTTTCATGTTTTTCAGATGTCTGAATGAGTGGAAAGTGGAAACCTGCAAATGTGCATTTTTTTTTTTTTTTATATTTCAGTGGTAACAGTCAAGTGCATAATTTTTAATCCCAGATGTGCCTGAATCATCCCACAGCATCTAAATCCCTCCAGGAACATAAGGAAAACCCAGTATTCTGTAAGATGTTATTGTCTTATGAGAATTGTTCACTACCAGTCAAAAGTTTGGATACACCTGTTTTTTTTCTTTATTTTCATGACTATTTACATTCTCACTGAAGGCATCAAAACTATGAATGAACACAGATGGAATTATGTAGTTAAACGTGTGACATAACTCAAAGCATGTTTGATTCTTCAAAATCGCCACCTTTTGCTTTTATTACTGCTTTGCACATTCTTGGTATTCTCTGGGTGAGCTTCATGAGGTATTCACCTGAAATGTTCTCCAACAGTCTTGAAGGAGTTCCTGGTGATGCTGAGCACTTGTTGGCCATCTGCGGTCCATCTCATGTCATTTAAATGAGAAGGTCAGTCCAAACATTTGACATAAAAGCTTAAAAATAGGACCAATGGCCCTGTATCTCATCGGCATGTTCTATCAAGAATCAGTAAGTTGAATTTGTGGGGTTGTCATGCTCTGGTGCTTTGTTAGTCCTGTGGTCTTAATGCAGGAGATCAATCTCCCAATAGAAGTGGGTGGTACTGTCAATGGAGGAGAATAAATATAAGTCAATATGACTTCCAATCAGTGCTCAATAGGAACTATATTGATATCTGTAACCATTTCCATGTTATAAGCCATCACATATGGCCCATTATAAATATTTTTTAATATTTCAGAAGTCTGTCAAAAATTCAAAAATCAACATTTCTCAAAACTGTGAATAAACTTTATAGACATCGTCTCAAGGAAGTTACATAAAACATCTGAAATGAATCCAACCAGTAGTTTTGGAGAAGAACACTGATGAAATGTAGACATTGGTGATATTGAGTTTGACCCTTAAAGGTCAGCGAAGGTCAAAGGTCATGGGTCCAAATGAAAGTCCATATATGACTTCCTATCAGTGCTCAATAATAACTATATTGATATATCTAACCTAAGGAAAGTCAAACTTTTAATATTTCATAAATTCTAGTAGACGTTCCAAGGAAGACAGAGGCCAGACACAGCGCCTTCACAACAGCCTTATCAACCAGTGAGCTAAAAACTTTTAACATAAACATCTAAAATCAGCGCATTTGATTTTTACTGGACAGGAAGGAGGTGAAGAACTCAACAGAACTAGAATGTCAGACAAAAAGAAGTATGAAAAAAAAAAAAAGTGCAATATTTGTCACTACAAAGGTTTTGTATCTAAGGTTTATACAAGTTTAGCGTGCGAGTACCTAAGTGCAATACTTGAGTGTAAATTACATGTGCATTTTTGGGCATTAAAAAGCAGCAATTCTTAAATTTCTGAGTGAACAAAAGCAACAATTAAGTATTTTTCTTTCCTTTTTATTTATTGAAAGACGGGAAAAGGGTCAATGGGAGACAAGAAAAAGAAGCAAGTACAAATACTTTGATAATAGACAAAATATTGTGGTTAACGTCTGTACTCATACCAAAAGTAAAAAGGCAACTGAAATCTAAGACGTACATTTACAAGGTATAGTATAGGACTACATGCAAAGATTAATTTAACATGTTTTAGGTCTTGTATATAAAAAATAATACTATTGAGCCAAAATGATTTAACGCTGTCCAAAGAGCATTTAAGACTGATTAAACAAATACATAGCCCTTTAAAAAAAATGAAATCAGCGGGACATTTTAAAGGTGGGTTAAAATCTACTCAAGGTGTTCTGCTGTTGAATCCCACATTAAACGTAAAACGTCTATGAAACTGCCTGTAGTGTCTGAAATGTGCAGAAATTTGCACGTGACATGCATTCAGTCCTTACATATAAAAGTGCCCATGGCTAGAGATAAAACCAAAAGTAGAAAAGAAATTCTCAACCAGTTTTTTTTTTCCTTTTATTTCTAAGTAGCTAGGTTAAGTTTTGGTTTCTGTATTAGTTCTGGTACTTTCTCTCCTTTCTTTCCCAAAGGCACTAAAACAACAAAAGTGTGATTCAGACGACACCTCCAACAGTCCTCCAACTTTTCCCTGAACTTGATACAAGCATTGAAATGTTTTTTTTTTCTTTTTTCTTTTTAAGATCAGAGATGTAAACATATTGAGACAAAGACCAAACGGAGGAGTTGGGTGGGGTGGGGGGTGGGGGTTTGGCAGCGTGGAGTGACGGACAAACAAACCAGGGATCGAGTAAAGACGTAAAATGCTGCAAATGAAGAGGACACAATTCAGTATATCTCCACAATTAAACCTAATTTCTTTTAGACATTTCAGAAATCGTTTAATATTTGGATAGGATTAATTTTGAATTAAACACCTTTTCCAAATGAATTCAACCAACTCTGGAGCTTAGTGGTTTTTTTTTTTTCCCTTGATGGATTCCCTTTCACTCCAGGGGCCTGGATCACGAAGCAGGACTAAGAGTTCAGTGAGGTAAGGTCTGGTCCAGCTCTGGGTTTTCAGTATCATGAAGGTGGTTTACATCTTACCGGAGTTAATCACCATGGTAACTGCAACCTGCTGCAGAGGGAAAGGGTTATTTAGACCCTTTCAACCCTTTGGTTTACTGTTGTATAGCGATAAAAATCAGTCACCACCTGGATCGAACTAAGCCGATAGTTCAGATCCTTCCATTGGATATTTCTGCTCATTTCTTAAATAACCATCAGTTTGATAAAGAGCATACAGATTTAGACTGTGACATGATTACCTATCACGCCTCGTGGCTACAGTGTGCTGTTATGATCACATAGTCAAGTCTAGGGTCAGTAATGTTATGCGTCTATAAAATGACGAGTATAAATGTTGTATAAGTTTATAAAAGATGCCACAGCGGATGCATGTCGTAAAGTCAGTCCAATGAAATATTAGTGGGACTTTTTTAATTTGGCCAGGCTGCCCTCATAATATCAAACAGAAAGTCTTTGTAGTGGTTTGTTCTGTTTTCATATTTACTCAGTTGAACTCAAAGATTAAGAGCACATTAATGTAACTGAACAAACATCTGTAATTACAGTCTGATGGACTCCTGCCTCAGTGAAATGTTATTGATAATATTCACACAGTTATTTGCAACACTTGTCTTATAGATAAACTCATGTGTTTAGAATTGGTTTGTTCTTGTGTGAAATACGTGGTCCTGCACCTGTCCGTGGTGCCAGCTCCGCCCCTTCCATCTGAATATATCAGAAACCCCGAGTCAACAAAGGGAGCTGATAACCACCTTCATGATATCATTTGATGTGAGTGTGAATGTTTGGTTTAGTCAAAGCAGGGAACAGAAACTGATCCTGGGTCTGGTGGAGCTGCTTTGTGGTCCAGGCCATGGGTCTTTCCCTCATACAGTGTTACGTTGGATTAAAATCCATCTGCAGGCGTGCGCTGTGGCTGAATCCAGAACATGAGTCCGGCTTTGTCCTAACAGATCGACCAAACAGCGACACACCCGTCTACTCCGCTCACGGTCGGTTCATCCTATCACAACCGTTGTGAACGATCGGAACCACAGGGTCAGACGACGTTTCAGATAAATGCACAGATGAGTTTCACATTGTCAAAGAAGTAAGGGCGACAGAAACAGGTTCACAACGCATTGAAGAGCGAGCCGCTGCCAGCAGCGTTCGTCTGTGCAGGCACCGCAGGGTTAACGGTGTCAGGTAAGGGAAGAAGCTGAACGAGGCCCACGTGAAAATATGGCTGTAACAGAGGAGTTAGCAGTTTACAAACAGGCACACGACGCTGCTATTGCATTTCATACAGACTTTTTGGCTCTCTATCAAACAGACTAGCCAACAATCACTAAAAAAAGAGCATTTGTAGTCGACAAACACACGCCTGCCTTAAGTGACAAAAAGGTGCAACGTCTGCAGTTAACTTTGGGTTGGTGTGTCAAGGTGGAACAAGTCTGTCACACACTCATCAATCTCATCTGAGGACCAAGGTGCAAATTACAACATCTCACACATATTAAGAAAGCACATCTACTCTTTAACTACGAAGCTGAGACTAAATCAAATACTGATACAGCCAGGAACCAACTGTTATCACATTGTGAAGCTCCCATCCGTGGACAGCTTAGACACAGAGGATTACAAATAGACCAGAACCTGAAAACGGTCTGAATTACCAATCTGAGACTTAAGAAAGCTAACGTATCTCTTTACAAAATATGAAACAGCACTTTTTTTTTCTCTTTTCAACCTACATTTTTAGTCATGTGGCTCCATATGAGTTTAGATAAAAGTAATTCTTGGTTGTGCCAGCAGGTGGCATCACAAGATGAGCCATAGTCCTGGAAGGGAACATGATTTCAAAGAGTTCAGTCATGTTAAACATTAACTCACCAGGAGGTTTCAGTTTCCAGTTTGACACAGAGGATGATACACTGTAAATGTGTCACTGAGGTCAACAGTGGGACCAGATTTAACTCTAATTCTCTTTTCATTTGTCATGGGTTGGTTGTTCTTAACGGCTGGATTAAAGGTAATGGCGTTCTGTGTTCATCTTGATCTGGATCCTTTTACCTTCTGGTAAAACAGGTGGAAAATCTCATCTGGAGTGCTTGTCCACGATGATGATGATGTTGGAGCTGAAGGTGAAATATTCTACAATCCACCCATCCCTTGGCTTCACTCTCCTCCTTCACTACTACTGTAACGCTATTTCCTCTCTTTCTCTGCTCCTTCTCCTCCTCCTCTTCCGTCAGTCTCCTCCTGAGCTCTACCCTGGTATTAGTGTGGCAAAGGGACGAGCACCTCCACATAGTTGAGGGGGAAGAACCCTGACTGGCCGTTCAGCATCCCCTCGTACCAGTTCTCGTCGATCTGATTGGTCAGGGTGATGATGTCGCCCTCGTGGAAGCCCAGCTCGCCCTCATTCTCGGGGTCGAAGTCGTACAGAGCCTTACAGCTCGGCTGCTCTGGGGCTGACAAAACACAAGGACAAGAGGAATAAGACGGGGGTGGAGGGACAAAAGGCACATTTATTTTACAATGTTGCCCCTAAAGTTGGAATAAAATATTTTTACCTTTTCTCATGAAATGATCCTGACAATGTGAATTATTCTTGATAGTTAAAATGCAGCTGGGACTCAGTTAAAGGTGATTACTGATGTATTTACAGGGTTTCTACAGGTATTAGCAAATCTAATTTAATGCCATTTAATGCCTTTTTAATGCCACTTTAAACAAATTGAATGCCCATGTCCAACTGCAGATACAGTTTTATGACAGTTCACCGTTGACAGGCTTCAATCAGGTTCTGAATAGTTCCTGCTCCAATCACTTCTGCTGAAACTTTTCCCACTTTTCCAACATTTGCTCATATTCCCTCTGCTCTTTCACCACAGCATGAGCACGCTCACAGCACGTTGCATTCCAAGCATCCGATGTGACTTTGTATAGACTGTAAACAATAGCCAATTAAAGGGTTCCGCCTGTCAATCATCACACTAGACTTCTGATCAAAATTATTAAATATTTACATAATCAAAATAAATCGTGAATAACAACACTTTTTTCCCCCATCAAGTATATTTAATTTTTTAAAGCCTTTGGACATCAAATTCAATGCTTTTTAATGACCTGCAGAAACCCTGATATAAATAAGAATAAAAAGAAGAATGTGTCTGAAAACAAAATTACTCCAACTTTATGGACAACAGTGTAAGAATGATACTCTCATGTACACTGATAAACAGCAACAGTGTCAGTTTAAGGAAAAGGTCGTCCCACTGCACACCATAAACATCACACCTCATCCATTACCTATGTATGTAGGTTAGTAATACATTAGTATGTGGCATTAAGAAATCACCGTAAACACAGTATTAATGTACAGACACGTCCGTGGGAACAGACCTGGAGAATCTTTGACCACAAATCACACCTCATGACATCAGTCACAGTTACAAAAAGATGATATTCCTAATTTTCTTTAGTTTACATGAATAAAGAAAATGAATATCCACTAACATTCCTGTTCACATGCAGCTGTTCATACCCTAATTAAAAATAGGATTCTTTTCCCACATTGGTGGAGGATGTTCGATTGATCAATCAGAGCCTCCCTTAGTTTTCAATATTCATGCAAATCCAAAAACCAAAGTAAATGTGTGTTTCTCCTTCCAACCAGAAATGTGACATTTTCTTTTGCGAATGCATCTGTATTAGAGATGATCTTTGTCTCTATCCTGGCTGACTGTTTCAACCAGCTGTGAAAACCCCATATTTCTAGTGACTGCTCTGCTTTCATGTCCTGAAACCTGAATATTATCACTATATCCCAGATACTCCACTACACTCCATAGAGAATATGCTGCTTACATGACCCATATCAAATTATAACAGTGTAATAATAGTGCTCTTGTAAATGTAGTGACTGCTTCTATGCCTCTGAATCCACCGTTTCCTCCATTTATCTGTTGCTCTGTGACCTCACATACATCAGACGACAGTACAGCTCCACCAACAGACAAACTAGGCTTTTTTGTCTCAAAACAATTTTCTCATTGTGTCACGTTAACCCTACAGGCTGCAATGGGAATGCCAGAGACAGGGAAAGCTTAGACCACTTATTCTCTGTCTACTCCACTCTTCATTGGTTTACAGCAGTAGGAAAAAACACAATAACCTCCATAAAGAAAACAAAAAACTGAACATTTAACAAATTTCTTAGTAGAAATATTTATGATTAGAAAGAGTAGTAAAAACTTAATAAAAACTGTTAACAGTACAATGTAGAGATCCAGCTAATGCTGACGGTAATTCAACTTAAAGAAAACCTCTGAAACTAAATAAAAACAACAATGAACAAAGCAACATAAACTAAAAGAAAGAGAATTGCAGGTAGAATCTGCTAAATCTTTCCCCATCTTAATAATCCAATGGTGCAACAGTTAATATATTTGGTAAATCATACTTCATATAATGCTTCCTTCATTCTACCTTTATCTATAAATCAATGCTTTCCTTACAGTGCATGTAAACACTTGTTTCATCGTCAAAGACAGATGATCCACATTGTTCTTGTGTGCTATATATGAATGTGGTAAATCTAATGTGACTAAGCCATCGTTGTAGAGCTTTTCAGAACTTATAGGAAGTAACATAGCAGACAAGATCTACAAGACAGGATGTGGTTCTCATACAACAATGTGTGCAAGGTACACATGCAATAAAAACCAGCGATTATGTGTCGAAACTGTGGCAGGCATCTCATATCCTACTTCCTACACATCACACTGGAAACTGGACAATCACAGTGGACCATTACGAAAGCACAAAAGAAAAAAAGACAAGAAAAAAAAAGATAAATCACTAACGGTCCACACATACAATCTGACTCACACAATCTGGGCTTCCGAAAGGACAATCTGGCCAAGTGAAATGATGGCTCTGACGATTTCAAAGGAAAGAGGAACAAGGTCAGTTGGAGAAAGGCCAGCCAAGTGACAAGGCAGGACACACACACACTTACACATACACTGATGTATGACACATCCCCCTCCCCCTCACACAGACACACACATCCATTTTCTCATGGTCAACAACTGACTGCATCTGACATTCAAACATTCATCGCAGGCCACCGTTAACAACGCCTCAACAAGACTATGGGGGAGAAAGAGCACAAAGGATCCATTTCACATATTTCTGATCTACGTCACTGATTGGTTGCACATTTTGAGTAGTTATGTTGGCAACGTTGGCAGTGTATTCACATCATTTTACTTTGTCACATTAGAGCGTTTTTTGTGTGTGTAGAAAACAGATGGATTCTCTGTTGTTGGCCTTGTAATTTTTCACACATGTCTCACATTGCTCTGAGAACAGGCTGTGATTGTATCATATGATGACATTTTGAGGTAAAATCACAAGCCATAATCTGAATCACCACCTAAGTCACCTCTTGTAACATGTAAGTAACAACCAATTCACTGTACGTTTTTTTTTTTTTTTTTTATTTCTGGAGACTGAGGCTGTGGTGTGATGGCTTTTTGGTATTTGATTCAAAACTTAATCATGTAGGACAAATTGCAGTTACATAGTGGGCAGTACGTAGAGGAAACCTAAACCAGATCTGCTCACTCATGTAGTAAACACTTGTCCATATAGTCTTAACTGTGTGCCAGTGTTTTCTATTAATCATCTACAATACGATGACCAGTCTACTCTAAATAACTAAAAATATTATTACACTTATCATAATGATCTCACTATTTTAGGCCAAGTTTTCACACTCAGTTGAGGTTTTTTTTTTTTTTTTAAACTTTTCCCAACAGTTTATGTACATAATGGACAGTGTTGTGTAAGTTACTTCCAAACTATAATACATTACAGATTACTTGTTACTGTTATTCAAAAGTAATTCCTTACCTTACAATATTACTGTCTCAGAATTGTAATGCGTTACATGAGTCCAGTATTACTTTTGAGTTATTTACAGATTCTCGACATAAATGGCGCGTGCGCAGTCCTTCAACATTTTACATGTTCAAACAGGGGGCATGGCGCCAAGGACGCAATTAGATAAATCCACAATTGATACAGAATTCTAACTAGTCATAGAAACATTAGCTTACCTCGTCACTGCTGAACACAGGGATCATGCTAACTAGTTTCTGTAAAGCAGGGTAAGGGTTAGTAATGAGCATACGTCCATGTGGCCAATGTACCGCCTTCTGCCATCTCGACCCATTGGCTGAACACCAACAGGAAATGATTCCTTAAAGTCTTAGTCTTGCTGTTTCCTTTTTTTTTTCTTTTTCATTTGAGCAATTAAACTATATGTGAAACGTGTGCTGTAATGCAAGTGCTATTGAACATGTGCTGAGTAAAATATTACTGAAAATTGATGCCTTACTGGGGGAGAGTAGGTAGGAGGTAGAGCAGTCGACCAATAACTGAAGGGTTGGCGGTTTGAATCCCGCTCTGTCCTAGTCAGTCCGTTGTGTCCTTGGGCAAGACACTTCACCCACCTTGCCTCCAGTGTCACTCACACTGGTGTATGAATGCATACGAATGTTCGGTGGTGGTTTGAGGGGTGAACTGGCAGCTACGCTTCCATCAGCCTGCCCCGGGGCAGCTGTGGCAACAAACGTAGTTTACCACCACCAGAGTGTGAATGTGAGAGCAAATGAATAAAGGCTCAATAATGTAAAGCGCTTTGGGTGACTTGAAAAGCGCTATAGAAATCTAATCCATTATTATTATTATTACACTACACGTCACAGCAAAAAGTATTCTGTTACTGTTATGCATTACTTTTGTAAGGCGTTACTCCCACCACTGGTAATGGGGGATAGAAACACTTCTTGCAGATAAATGATGTTGCACTGATCCCCATCGTCTTCTACACATAATGCATTAAGCCATGTCTGGTGGTAACAACAGGTATTGAAGACAACAAATTACCCCTCAGTCTCATCCAAGGAAAACATTCACAGCTATTTCATTTAGAAAGCACTGACAGAGAGCTCTGCCTCATCTGTTGAGTGGACTCTGCTCCCAACCAGATTATGGAAGAGTATTGTGTTTGTTTTGGTTTATGTGACTTTAATTTGCTTGAAATGCTAAAGAAAGCTCCTGAGTTAAAGCAATTACTGTCTGAAGTTGTTGTTTTGTTGTCATATATTTAGTGGCGGAAAAACAATGGGTTACACAAACTCCTGCAGTTCACCAAACACCTTAAACAAATTCTAACTATAAATAAACTTAAATACAATGGTCTTGCTGAGTAGTAATAATAATAAATAATAGGAATGTTTGGACAATGTTATATATTTATGCAATCTGTACAATTCCACTGAAAAAAAAAAAAAAAGATGATAAATTAAGATAGTCCATGATATAAGAGCATCACATCGTCTGGCCTTATTTTAGATCAATGCCATTTTAAGGATAAAAATAAAATAGTTTTTAATTCTTTTGTCAGGAATACAGTCTCCCAAGATTCTGACATAGTGGTTAATGGTAGATGTAAAGTAAAGGTCTCTGAAGTATTCAGCGACTATCATACCAAGTTACTGACATATGAAACATCAGTGGTTTCTTACCTGAGTTGCGAGATGGTGGAGGGGCAATTGAAGATGAGTATCCACCATTTGAATGGTTGTTGTCTCCGTAGTCAAAGATAGGTTTGGGTTTGGGTGTGTATTCACGTCTTGGTCGGGACTGAGCGTCATTCATCCTATTCAGAAAGACATTAAGTTAGAGCCTTACATCTTAAAACCTTCATATTGTCCACCAAACGAGGTGTTATGTTACGAGCTTTCAGTGAAATGAGGCCAGACAAACTGCTGCACAGTAGGGTGCATTGTACTGGTGTGTGTGTGTGTTTTCAGTACTGCACCTGTCTCTGAGTTTGTCAGAAAGCTCCTCCAGTACTTGAACGGCCTGTCGGTGGTACTGCAGCTGGGACTCCACCAGAGACGAGAGCTGGCTCACCTGCTCTATCTACACACACACACACACACACACACACACACAATTTACACACTTTAACCTGTGTCACCTTACTAGAATTACCTTATGAGTCATTCCAATGGTTCAACACTTCTATCAGCTGGACATAAGCTTATGTCATAAGCTTTTATTTTGTTAAATACAAATACATCATAAAACACTGAAACTGGTTACATAATAGGAACTTTGTGACATGTTTACGCCAGTTAACACTAACTAAAAATGAACAAACAGGCTTCCCTCAGATTACATGTGCTTAACGCTACAGAGTTGGGGTTGTAATTATCTTTTAACATGTGTGTTATCTTCCTAAATTTGACAAACCAATCTATAGTTTTGACTTCAGAGAAGAGCTTAATGTGATTGTAACACATATTTACAGGTGTGTACACCCCTACTTACATACAGAGCAAACATGCTGTAATTCCCAAACCACAATTCTGATTACATGTTCAAACTACAGCTATTTACAGACATGTTACCTTTCAGTGGATATTGTGCTCAACAGGCGGGTTTCTTCATTCTTCACAGCTGTAACTAATGGAGTATATGTTTGTTTTGTGGGTGTGTGTTGGGCAGTAGCCATCCAAAGCTAGTGCAGGGCTCCAGAATAGCTTTCTTCAGTGGTGCAAATAACGTTTTCATTTAAGTGCTCACAAAATTTGCAAGCAGATTTTTAAGACATGTTAACACCAGCTGTGATATAGTTTCACATTATTATCTGGCTGTTGTCTGTTCAAAACTCACTTCAGAATTAACAGACTTTCATGAAAATCTTTATGAACAAACACCACATGTCCATATTAATGTGGTTCCATAAATATATAACTGCTGTTGTTTAACACTGAAATGCTGTGGGGAGGGGCAGCTCTGCTGATCATGTACCTCTCACCACACAGAATGTGCTTCTTAGACACAATGTGGTTTTTTAATGTTTTGACTTGGAACACTGATGCTGTGAAAGTAAAACAGCCACACTCTGGAGTCCTGTCCAGTGAAACCTAATCAAGTGTTGACATTTTTCATGCTGTAACAGTGACAATATACGAGTAAATAATCCAGGCTGAAAACAACTGCAGTCATCCTCTGAACTGTGGGCAACAATTATACATATTAAGGATGGTCACATCTTACTGATGGTTTTAATATTGCTGTATGTCTGAATTATGAACCTGTTCAAGTTTTGTAAGGATAAATGAATAGTGATATATTTTATTTTAGAACAACTGAGGTAACTAACAACATCTGAACCAGCAGTGAACTTGAATAAATGTGTGAAAACTAAACTGTAACTGATTTATTAGCATTTTGTAATGACTTAGAAAGTGTTTACTAAATATCTTCCATTTATTTCACTTATCATGTTCCCCTTACTGCTTTGTGACACTAAATTCAGTGTTTCATGAATATTTAAGTTTTGCAAGTTCTCCTTTTCCAAATACATTTGAAAAAAGGTTTAATTTTGGAACACTATATTCAGCAAGGACAGTAACAGTATCTTGTCTTACATCAGTCTCCAGAAGGTTGTACATGCTTGTCTCAGCCACTTCCTTTGACTCATGAAACTTCTCCAAAGCCTGTCGAAGCTCCTCATCTGGTATTTTGCCCTGACGCTTCTTTTTGTAATCGTAGTCCAGGCGACGACCTTCCAGCTTCTTTAAGTGGTGCTAAAGTGGAATGAGCAATACCTTGGTTAATTTGTTCATGTGTTAGAATGTACGGTAGTTTTGTGTGTCAATCAAAATCTAAACAACTGTCTGCAACTGATGTGCTCATTATCCTTAGTATTTTAACCATCCTCACACTGACTGATCTGTGATCATCTTTATTCAACCAAAGCCCAGATTTCAGCAGCCTTATCAGTTCACTGTCAGCTACACTGTGTGACATGGATTTAATAAATGCGGGTACATACACTGTACAGTGACAACACCGACTGAATCCCAGGCTACAATAGAAGTCAAAGTGCAAGAATAAAATATCAACAAATGTTATCTATCTATAAACAATAAACCTAAGTTAATGATTGAATCATTACAGAAGTGGTATTTATGTGTAAGAAAATACGTTTGAAAAAGTAAATAAATCAAAATGTGATGAGCTCTGGGAGAATGTGAACCCTGCTGTGACTCTAGAAAAGAAGTCCACTTGTGATTCCAATTTTGCAAAGAATACTTGAAGTTAGTATTTGTTCTCCATATAGAGGGTATGTGTTTGTCACCCCCCCCAGCCTTGCCCCTCTAAGTCAGACTGAGTGGCAAAAACCTCGCTCAACATGACGGAGTGTAGCAGTAAACACAGTGAGACAGGGAAAAATGTGGAATATGAAATGAAATTAAGGACAACTGGACTCGACATGGATCCGTACGAGCTACCAAAGAACAAGTGGTCCATGAACACTGACATGTGGCCCAAAATCGTGTATCCTGGCATCCAGGGTGTAGGGGATTATGGCTCGTTTTACAAATATACATGGTTTCATCATTACTGACAAACAGGGTCCAAAACCTTAGCAGAACAAGCTGATCCAAAGTCCATCTACAGTAGACAGTGGACTGACCCAGTGAATATATGCAGGATCTACTGGTACTGTGGATATTTAAGTAGAATTAATATCAAATGCTTTATACAACACAAATACTACTGCTTTGGACCAGCAGGGTACGACTTTATTCTTGTAAATTATGATATTTTTCCCACCTGGTTTTAAATTACATTATTCTCCTAATATTATGGCTTTATTATCGGAATATGAGGACTTCATTCTCATAAAATTATGGCTTTATTCTTGAAATATTACGATTTTATTCTCCTAAAATTATGACACTTTTTCGTATTCAACTTTATTCTCATAAAATTATGGGTTTTATCTCAATATTTTATTTATGACTTCATTCTCGTAGTGACAAGTGTTTTTATTTTCTCATGTGGCCCTAATACACTGTCGTGGCTTTGTGCTCCAGTACCCCTGTCTCTGAAAAACTGGGTTAGCCTCAGTTTAAGTTAGTTTATGTAGAGCACAAGGTTCAGAATCACACAAATGAAGACAAAAACCATGAAAGATGCTAACAAGAGATTTACTAAGAAGTAACATTAACCAAAACAATATGTAATTTAAGGTATGATTTTACCCAAAAACACAGCATAAATTAATGTTACCTGACACAAAATGGGATCTACAAATCCATGCAACAAAACCTGGATTTGTGGATCCATCTGCTTCTCTTTTCTTTGGCTTTTGGAGCCTGTAAAACAATAGCTCCGACTGCTTTTCAAACTTGTTCATACAATCAATCGTACAACAGCTCTTCCCCATTTTTATTAAATATTGTTCTTAAGTTTAGATGGTATTGAAGCCAGCGCTGCCACTCATTTCTCTCTTTCTGCCACTCAGTGGGCATAACCGCAGTGACTTCCGCTAGTGTGACGTCACGTGCATATCCTCTATACTTGATCAGTTTATCATTACATGCAGAATTGTTTTGTCTGTTAGGCAGACAAAGGTCATAAGAGCAGTGAAGTGTCTGGTGTCTTTGGTCCCAGGACCAGGATAATGGTCATCTTTCAATCTTTCTCGGACTGCAGCATACCATCACTGTTTTTATTGCCACAACCAAAGATGTCAATACACTTTTCACCTATAGTCTGGGATGGCCCAAAATTGCATTGTATCCCAGACTTTAACTTTTGACCGTGACTGGAGTGTTTTTAATTCTGCATTGTAGGAAAGACAAACCATTTGTGTCACATACACAACATAGTTTGTTTTCCAGATACCAAAAGAGTTGTAAGATCACCTGTATCTCTCTAAGGTCCTTGTCGCACAGCCCTTGCAACGGATCAATGAAGTTTTGTTTGACATCGATGTCTAGAGAATCTTTGACCTCTGCCAGTCTCTTCATGGCTTCTCCTACGTCTACCAGTGCTCCACCTGAACCACACAAAGATAAATGACTCATTACATTAGAAGACTTGCACTACTTAATCATCATCAGACCAGATGTACACATAAACAGGTAGGGATGAACAAAACTACACGCAGACACACAGCACTTCAACTACAATACTCAAAAGAGTCAGTCTGTAAACTGTTCCAGTGAAATTTAAGAGTATAAATCTTGAGCATTTTAAGTTTAACACACACCCACACAGCCATGCACATCCAATAACCCATAATAATAAACAATGATGTGCCTCTGCCAGGAAATTATCAGCCAAAACCACAATAGGAGCACGCACAGAAGCACATCTTACCAAAGTTAGTGTCTTCTCCGAGTTCACGTCCATACTTGGCCATACACTCTCCCAGCAGTCCCTCAGCCTGGGGATAGCCTGGGTTCTTCACCTGACCACGAATCTTAGACATGGTATTTAACATGGACAGTTTGGCCCTTGAAGCTGGGGAGGAATAGAAAAGAAAGGTGTCAAATGTCAGCACAAAGGATTAAATTGAGGTTTTCATAAAGTGATAAAACATGTGTTCTTCTCACCTGGATTGGGTTGCAGGTACTCTGATGTTTTGGAGATCACTTCCACTACTGCTTTACTGGTCACATCTACTTTCTACACAGTAAGAACACATTTGGTCAGAGAAGACAGAAGTATAAACGTTCTATTTAGTCACATAGGAGTACAGATTCCTGCGTACAACAAGACTCTGACAAAAGTAAAGGTGCTGACCGACCTTCTACACTCAAGTAAAAGTACAGGTTCTTTCTTCCTTTCCTACTTGGAAAATAACTGGTACAGTAACTAACAATGTTAAATGAGCTTAGTTGTCAAGGAGTGTTCATGATTGTATGTGATCAGTGTTTGACCTTGATGATTAACAAAATGAGTTAAAAAGAAAAAAAGTACATGTTCTGAAACACATATGCGAGTGAAAGGTGATTGATGTTAGAAAAAACTACTGGTCATTTGTAAAGATAAGTGACCCTCACATTGTAGTAAAATAAAGACTACACACCTAAGTGCAGAGAAAAATACCTTTGGATACAGTCTCCCTTTACTGTTTGTTTTGTTCCACCTTTTTGTTGTTTTTGTGTTATTAACCAACTCATACATGACATGCACTGATCAATACAACGATCAGTGTGGTATTGTCCTGGCCATTTAAATTTAAATTGGTTTTATTGTTGGGAAGACACAAAATAGAAAATACTGATAAAAAAAAAAAAAAATATATATAGAGGGTAAAAGCAAAAAAAAAAAAAAAATTGTACCTGGATACTTCTCTCATCTGTGCCCAGTGTGAAATATTGCACTACAACCTTTAGAAGGTGTAGTGAAATCTAGTGGTAACCGATTGAATCTATTCTGGACTGAACTCTGGTCTACATTCAAACATAGTGGGGACAGTTATGCAAATGTTGTATGCCACCTGCTATAAAACAACACGCAAGTAGTTCACTTAGAAATACTGTAGAAAATGGCAATACGACACTCACTGGCCACTTTATTTGATATAGACCAGTAACATGCAGCAACTCAGAGCATTTAATAGCATAGAGTAGCCTTTATTGCCATGTGTACAGTGAAATTAGGCATGTACACATGGTCAAAATTATCTGCTATGGCTCTGAGCATCAGAATGGGGAAGAAAAATGACTGACTTTGACTGATGTATGCAAAGGAGCATCTCTGAGTGCACAACTTGTTAAACCTCAAGGCAGACTGGCTACAGCTGATCAAACAGAGTGCCTCTCCTGCCAGTTAAGAACTGTAAAATTCAGCTATAATTTGTATGGGTGTACCAAATCTAGCCAAAAAAAGATTGGGGAAAAACTATGCCTAGTTTGATGATTTTCTGGGCTGTGGGGAAACAGATTTGCATTGTGAATGTGCAGCCGGCAAAACTACAGCAACTGCATGATGTTATCATTTCACTGTGGACCCACAACCTCTGAGGAATGTTTCAAGTATCTTCTTGTATCTAAGACACAAGGACTTCAGGCAGGTCTGACGGCAAAAGGGGGTCCAACCCAGTACTAGCAAGGTGTACCTAATACGACGGCCAGTGAGTGTAAGTGACTGGCAACCTGCTCCCACTGCATATAACAAATATGTGAAATGCATACTCATGGAGGCATAATTATCGATGTTATATTCCATTTATGCACTGAAATCCCCCTAAATCTCATACACTGAATCTTTAAGTAATGCTGCTATTATTTCCAAGTTATACCATCACACGCTTATTTTATTCTGAAAACTGAGCGGCATTTTTTGTCATCCACTGTCATACAGGGCAATGGAATAAGGCGGTAAGATGAAGAATGGCTGTCGTGCCAGGACAGCGATATGTTTACAGCTTTGGCCAAGCATGTTGTTGTTTTCAGACCACAGAAAGATGCCTGTCTTACCCGCTCCAGGTCTCTGAAGTCATCATCTAGTTTAGTTCCTTCTGCACCACCAACTTTCTCACTTACCATCTAGAGACAACAGAAAGAGAGGAGAAATAAGGCAAGAAACACACAGCAATTAAAGCCATGCTGCTCGTAAGGTTTTCATTTGAGTAGAATAAAAAGATTGGTGCGATAGTGATGTGATTTGCACTTCCACTCTCACACTCTGAGACCTAACGCTGCAATGATGATGAGGCTATTTCTTCTGCAGAGCAGCACATAACAGTATGACATCTGTTGTACTCACTCTACCTTTGACTTTACTTACTCCTCCAGAGGCTTGCATATCAACTAGATCACCTACATTTTCTGCTTTGACAACACTGCAGTCACACACAGAAAAACAACATGAATGGTGTTATGCAATCCACTTTGTACTGAGCAAGACGAAACAGTATTAGACCAGTGTGAATCACTATTTCTAAGTGAGCAAAAACAAAATGCAAAGTGGACTAAAATATGTCAATTAAAAACACATGTATTTCCATTTCAGATGTTGCAATGTGTTTTTAGGTGACAGATAATTGTCTAAGAAATGAAAAACAGTCTTCTGTGTAAGTGACTGTGCTGTACAACTATTTCAGACTCATTATTGCCAAATTCCATGTTTTCTGAGAAAGATTTATGCACAAAGCAAGGGATCACAGAAAAATGGAATTTAATTCAACTCATTCTGGCTTTGTAATGAATCTGTACAGCTGTAAAGTCCAGTCAATTAAAATCCTTTCCCTGCTGTGTTCATGAACTGTGCAGGGACACATCTTAGTCTGTCCAAGTGGAACAGGTAGAAAACAACCAGCACCAAGGGTAAAATAATAATGATCATATCCAAACACATTCAGAAGGTTCTAGATCCACTGTGCAGAACAATAAGGTAGAACACGGGGTGTTTTTGCTTTCTTTTTTCTGATTTATGCCATAACTCATGCCTGTGTTCACTAACAACCCAAATTTGCACAATGCAAGCTAAATGTTTTCATGATAATCAATGTCTCACACTTGTAATTTCACTATAACAGAGCAGTTACAACAACCTCAGTATTTATCTTTATTTCCTAACAAAAATTTCACCGGAGCAGTTCAATGAGGCTGAATATGAAATTTGAGTCAGGGATTAATTAACTTACAAGGAATTGCAATTAAAAATGAGTAATTTTCTGTTCATATTAGCAGTAATTTCTAAATCTACACATACAGTACACTTAAGGAAAAGAGGAGGCAAAAGTTGCATTTGTAGCTTTGTAAACAAACACTGAACAGAGCAGAATGGGCATATATAATAACTCAAATACGCAAAGCCTATATTGCGTAATTATACACGTTAATTACAGATAATGACAAAGGTTTAGTGCCTTCAGCTGAAACATGAACATTTCTATCAGATTCATCCAGGTGTTTTTATACAGATGGAAACAGTTATTGGGATTAGTTAAAGCAACTGCGATAAGGTGATGAAATTAAGAGTGACCGTCTGTGTCCAGACCACAAATGAAGCACTGCAAGAAAGGTTGTGATGGAGTGCTGCATTAGCAGGCTTGAAGTTTAATCTAGTTTTAGCTTTCCTCTGGTTGGATACAGGACCGATGCAGGCTTGTACATTTACTTTTGCTTTAAACACATGCATCCGTGAGAGAGCAGTAGCAGCCTGAGTCATTTCCTTTGTGACTTAAACTGCAGTTGGGAATTTTTGCAATAACAAAACATTAACAGACTGCTGAAAAATGTTTTACAGTATTATGTGTGAGCCAAGTTCAATATGCAGTCAAAACGGCTGAAATTACAGCTTAGTACAGTATGTAGACTATATTTTTAGAGAATTGCTTAGATTTCCACAAGGATTCTTTTGTCAATCTGAAACTGACGGAAAAGGAGTTTTGTCTTATATCTTAACATTCTAGTGCTGACTTTTTGGTGTTTGTGGAAAACACATAACAGGTGCCTTGGGGGATTCAGGTCACAAGTACAGATACAACTCTTCTACTTCATTCCCTGCCTCTGAACACAGATAAGAGCACAGACTAAACTCTTCCAGTTTTTGATATTCTGTTTGTTTGGTCTCCTTGCTTTGCCTGATAAAACCTTGAGGCACATCATAACTAATCTAACTGTGATTTAGTGGAATCATTTCACATCATCTTTGTCCTTTTAGAAGTGATATACTGCATCAATCTGCAAAACTCCAAGTGTGAGTTTTCCTTCTGCTAATGAAAACACAAGAGTTCCCATCAGTGTAACATTTTATTTACATACTCAAAAGGATCAGTGCAGTGGAGTCCAAAAACATCCACATAAAGTTAGCACCAGGAAGTTTTGGTGTAAACAAAGCACGCAGCTACACACTGGGATTAGCCTAAAACAGATGTCTCTTTCATCGTAATGACTGGGTATAAGACAAATGCTAGTGTTTAATCTCTAAGCCTAGATTAAAACTTTTGTTTAACTTTAGATAACTCTAAGGCTGTAAAGAATACAAAGGCCTTGATACCAAATGAGAACTAAAAGAATAAGGGTTAAGTCACAATCAAATGAAGATATGTACTGCTTCATAAGGAGTAAATGAAAATCAGCTGATCAACAGTTAAGAATAACCTTTATATTCCAACGGCTACTTTTCTCACACTACTAACTTGTCTCCTAGTTGCAGCATTCATTTGGGGTGCTATTTATGTCATCATAAGAGAAGACAAAGAAAACTTGCTTCCCAGAAATGGCTTTCTGTCAGAAGAAAATTCAGAAGGACAAAATTTATGATGAGACTTGAAAACTAGGCCACATCTGTTTGTGAGTGTGATCAAAGCCGTTTTCACCGAAGTATCTGACCAAATGACCTTTTAAAAAGGGATGTGATAAAAAGGTGAACCTTCAACAGCTTTTGATGGTACATATACAGCTGAGCCATAACATTCTGACCACTAACAGTAGAAGGGGTAATAATATTGTTTATTTCATTTACAGTGGTTCCTTTCACTGGGTTGGATATATTAGGCAGCATGTGAACACTTAGTCCTTGAAGCAACAAAATGAGCAACATAAGGAACTGAGTGTCTTTGACAACAGCCATATTGTAATGGTGATGACTGGGTCAGACCTTGTTGTTTGTTCCTGGTCTGCAGTGGTCAGTACTGACCAAAAGTACCGACTAAGGACATCCAAATCTCAGGACCATTGATCATCTGTGGGAGGTGTTGGACAAATAAATCCAATCCATGGACATCCACCTCTCTACTTCCAGGAGTTCAGGGATCTGCTTCGAAAGTCTTGGTCCAGATACCACAGAACACCTTCAGAGGTCTAGTGGAGTCTAGGCCTCGGGTCAGAGCTGTTTTTGTGGAAAAAGGGGAACCTACATAATATTAGACAATGTTCTGCTCCCATAGATGCTGGATTGGTTGAAATCCAGTTGTTGGTTAGTACCTACTGCTTTTGGTTGGTACTAACCACTTAACATTGAGAATGAACAAGATGTGGAGATGCTCTGACCCAGTGATTTGACCAGCAGAATTTCTCCCTTGTCAAAGCAGCTCAAATACCTACTGTTGCCCATTTTGCTGTTTCTAACACATTAATTTTGAGAGCTTCACATTCTTTTGCTGCTGAATATATCTCACTCGCTGGCAGGTCCAATTGTAAAGAAGTAATCTAAATTAATACCACTTTGCCTGTCAGTGGTCAGAATGTTATGGCTGATCGGTGTATGTAGTGTACATTACAAGGAGCTTTAGCCTAGGTTTACTCAAACCATCATCTCCTCTGTTATTCATTACTTCACTGAAGTGATGTGCCTTGTTTCTCTACCGAGTGTTTCCAGTAAACAAGTCACCTTCATCTACAGCTGCAGTGATTAATCAATTATCAATAATTTGTCAGCTACCAGATAAATGGCCAACTATTTTGATAAACAACTGATCAGTTTCAGTATAAAACAATTACTTTACATTCTCCAATTCCAGCTTCTTCAATGTGGATATTTTTTGTTTTTGAAATTCCTATAGAACAATAAATTTGGGAAAAACTGGTCAATATTTTTCTTCATTTTCTGGCAATTTAAAAATCCACACAAATAATGTAATAATCTGGAAAAAAAAAAAAAAGCACCAGATTGACTGACAGTGATGATAATGATTAGGTGCAGCCCTTTCTCAAAACTACCATAATCCTCCTTTATAGATGTGCCAGCTAATCACCAACCACTACAATTTTAATTAACCAAATTAGCTGGATATGTAATCTGTTGCCGTCATCCTTTCACATGTACCTCTATTAATACTCAGATTAGGTATGGTAATTTCCCAGTTTTGCATTTCTATTGCTGAGTGATTACTAGACGATGATTGATTCCTGTAACTGGGAATCAACCCAAGATGATGTTTTTCTCATTTACATCAAACAGCCGCACAAATGGACATATGACAGTTGGACAACTTGGTACCCTTTTACTTTAAGGTGTTAAATGAAGTGCTTGAGAACCAGTGCAGTTGCAAATAAGTCTAAGAAATAATAAAAGACAAAGCTATACTTATTGCTGAAACTGTTTCATGACATATAGCAAGCATGTCCCTTTCTATTGTCAAGCAGTTAGTCTGATTTTTTATGATAAGAACAAGAGTTAAGTCACAAAGTCTGATTTTTTTTTTTTTTTTTTTTTTACATCATGCCAGTTCAATGTGAAACTGCAAGCATTGATATTCAGTTTAAGTATTCCCAGAAAAACAAACAGGGAAGGAGAGAAAGTACAAGAGAAAAAACAAGGACGTGTGCACTACGTCTATGTCAGAGCCAACTTCCTGCATGCCTTTAGTGGAGAAAATCTGAGCTATGTCAAGAGTTATTGACTCTCATGGAGTTTTGGCAAGAAAAGCTACTGCAATGCAGTCAAATCAAGGGAAAGCGCACACTTTCCATCTCCTTCTCTGCAGCATTCTTCAGGTCACTTCCTCATGTGCTTCACCTTCCTCAACACCTTCACTGTTCATGTTCATTAGACTCAGCACCAAAAGTCTGAACATGACAGTTTCTAAGTCTTTTTTTCCTCTCCTGCAACCAGGGATCTGTCTGTTCCTGACAGGAAGCCGGGGCAGAAACCAAATGTCTTTCCTGCTTAGATCAGCAGGGGTAGGAAGAAAAAAAAAAAAAAAAAAAAAAGAGACTGAAAAATCTTTTTACCCATCCCCGCCCAGGACTGAGAGCTTAAATTAAAAACATTCACACTTCCTTAGGACATAGTTCTGCATAGTGAAACGTTTGCATTTCATAGGTGAGCAGGGACATTTCTAGTACAATATTAGCAAAGTTTCTACCTCAGGTACTGTTTTGGTTCACTACACTAAAGATTAACTAAAGCCAACACAACCAGAAAATGGGTAACTGGCTCTTCTCCAGTCATAAGGGAATGCGTTGCTTTCATTCTCATATGAAACAGCCTGGTCTATAAAAAAAATGCATACTTTGGCTGGATTTCCAAAAACTAATCCATCCTTAAACTCATCCATGGGATTGGATTTGGTTGTTTTGTTTTCCCCCTTTTTTTTTTTCTTTGTTAATTTAGGAGAACAGCGGGAGTGCCCTAGGCAAACACAGCTGAATATTTATTGAAACTTCTTGAAGCTCAGGTGTTACTCTGCTGGTTAGAGCTCAACAGAAACACAAATCACGGTGCCTGTATATGTGGTAATACGATTAACATCTGCAGCCTTATAACTTAACATGGCTAAAGGTAAAGCAAAACAAAGTACAGTGAAACTAAGTAAAACGCCCGGTACTTTTAACATTAGCAGCTGGAAAAGAACACAGAGTGCTAACTAAAAATAACACTGACATTTCATACACTGACACAAAGGTTTCTATCGTTAGCGTCCTGCTGTCAGCAAACATTAACATTAGCCTAACTAACATTAGCTAACTGTATACCGTTAGCTTTTGATGCTAACTGAGGCTAGCTGCTAACTAACGATACATGACAGTTGCTAGCAAAAAAACACAAGTTTCCCAAACCTGACTGGCTTTATAAAACTGTTTCTTCAGGCCCGCTACAGACATCTTGAACCCCGAGCGTCTTCAACCTCCGAGGAAGAAGTAAACAGGTAACGATGTAAAACTAAACTTAACGATTTAGTTTGTGAAAAAGGGGGCCACTGCAAAATTGTTTAGGAGGAATCATAGGACTGCACAGCCGTCACTCCAAGTCGGGACACGCCAACTGACCACGTCCACGTCGAGACTCACTCCTCACACTGTCACAGAAGCTCACAAACTTACGGAAAAGTGCACAGTTATAAAACAAATGAACGTATTATCTACTCTAAGACGAGTCGCTGGTGTACGAACTACGGAGAACAAATCTGCAGTGGCCACCTAAGAAAGAGCAATCACTTTCCCCGAGTTTCCATGCAGACGCCACCGCTGTAAGAGTGGTCTGTTGGTGCACAGCGCCCCCTGCTGGATGCACCGGGTCCGGGTCCTGGTCCTGTCCTGTAGGATCAACTGGGCCAGATGTTCCTGCTCTGAGTTTAACCCTTATAAGCCCTAAACAGCCGCCACCAGAGCATCTACTGATCTAAACGGAATAGTAACATCGGAACCTCTGATACTATCAATATGTAAAACTTTAAAATGTCTTCTTCAATTTGTGCATTTAAAAGGATGCATAAATCCAGTATAAGAACCAAACATAGAACATTATCTGAATAAGTGAGTAGAAGTCTGCAGAAAAATATTATATTATTGTGTATTGCCTATTTGTAATTAATTAATTAATACAGACTCATGATTAGAATATATTATCACATTTATTAATGATTGTATTTGTAGTAAATATTTAAAGTGCATATAAATGTTATAATTTAGATTAAAAAAGGTTGATTGTGTGTGAGGTGACTTAAAAAGTATATGTGAATGGTTTGTATGGATGTTTTGTGTTACTGTAAATATATATACAACAAAGGAAGCAGAATTAATTCATTTATTTGTTAGTAAAAAGGGGATGGGAGTCTAGAAGTTATACTTCCAACTACTGTTTGAGTGCCGAAAATTTTGTTTAACCATGTTGTTAAGGTTCTTCATTATCTGATGATTTTGTATGCTCGGAAAAAAAAATAAATAAAAAAATAAACTAACTAACTAAATAATTCAGGTTAAGTGCAGTTTGTAATTTAGCACTGGGTCTTTATGGGTTAAATGCACACTTAGCTTTTTGAACGTTTAAATTAAAGGTGTCAAACATATGGCCCACGGGCCAAAACTGGCCTGCCAAAGAGTCCAATCCAGCCCTTGGGCTAAATTTATGAAATGCGAAAATTACTCTGAAGACATTAACAATAGAGGGTGTCAAAATAATTTATTTCAGGTTTCACATACAGACCAATGTGACCTCAAGTGGGTCAGACCAATAAAATACTATCATAATAACCTCTAAATAATGACAACTCCCCATTTTTCTCTTTGTTTCAGTGCAAAAAAAAATACAATTATATGAAAATGTTTATATTTAAAAACTAACCTTTCACAAAAAAATGTGAATAACCTGAACGAATATGAACAACATAAAATATCTTAGGACAAGTATGTACAATTTTAACAATATTCTGTCTGTTATTAGCCCATAAAGACCCAAACAGCCAAAACCATCTACTGATCTAAACTGTTTAATACCTGTTGATCCACTAATCCTATCAGTACATGTAATTAATTGCTGTAAAATGCAGTTTGTCATCTTTTCATGGTCATCAGATATGACCCGTTTGGACGTTCAGAGGCTCTGCAGTTACCATGGAAACACTGTCATCTTCTACAACATTGATTCATCAGTAAAACCCATGGAGTTGGATCAATGACAATGGATGGAGACGCTTGGTTTATGTTCAGTTAATGATAGATTTTGTTGAAAAAGTCACATTTTCTTCATTTTTCTCTGTTCCTGTTATTATGCCAGTCAACTTTAATTTGAGCTTTTATGAACATCTACAGGATCAGTGAATTAAATGGAGGTAAATGCCTGATTTTCATTGAAAAAATGCAAAATACAGAGGATAATATTATAATAAAAGGTGATAAATCACTTAAGAAAGGTTAAATATAGAGAAAAAAATCATTAGGGAACTGCCACAAAAGTAGCACTAGGTCTTTATGGGTTAAATGTTTTGTGTATTTGTAGATCCACTGTGATCTGTAAGTTGTAATGTACATGTGTAAATGATAAAGTGAGCCATGATATTGTAAAAATTGCAACTGCTTTTCTTAAGACATCTCAGGTTGTTCATGTTATTCACATTTTTAAGGAAACGTTGTCGATGTAAACATTTCCAGAATGTAATTGTACTTTTTTCACTGATATCATTTTAACTGGTCCGGCCCACTTCAGATCATATTGGGCTGAATGTGGCTCCTGAACTAAAATGAGTTTGACATCCCTGGCCTACATGATCAGTAACGGGAATATAGGAAAATACCAGATTTTCAGCATGCAGAGAATAAAATGATCATAAATGGTGATAAACCACTTAAGAAAATGTAGAGAAAAATGTATTCAGAAGTTGTCGCAAAAGGGTGATCTGGAGTATGTAGATCCAACGACTAACACTTTCCAAAAACCTAAGTAAATAAATAAATAATTAAATATAAAGTAAATAAGAGAGTAAAAGGAGTTTCCTGTACTTGTCACTTTTGCTTATGACAGCACAGTAAAAAATGCCAATATCTGTACTTTTGCTTCAGTATGTTTTCCATTCATAATCAGAGTTCTGTTATAATTATGTTTATTTATTTTATATTACCATTATTATTATTATTATTATTATTATTATTATTATTATTAATGATATTTTATTTGACTGTTAAGTGTACTTAAGCAGGGAATATCTGTATGGATCACATTGTTTCTGTGCTTGTAAATGTATACTGTCATGTCCGTTTGTTATGGGCGAACCCCGGGAAGAGTAGCCGATGTCCTGCATCAGCTCATAGAAATCCTAAAAAATAAATAAATAAATAAATGTTCAGACCAGTGTGACTATTCCTCAACCTTGGCGTAACTCTTTCCTCCTCCCTATTACATCCCATAGATCTTACATCCTTCCTATACTTTTGTTTCATTCCATTCACATTGCTAAGGGTTTTTGACCTGCCCTTTATTCATTACTTTAGCCTCTAATTTAATGACATTTGCACCGACCTTCAATACTCTTTTTCCCCTGTTTTATCTGCCTCATTTTCATCATCTCCAACGTGCACAGGAACCCGCACAATACTACTATCCAAGGCCATTTGATAAATTGTGAATCACAATTGTAATATAAAAAATGTTCCCTCTTCCTGTAGTTCAGTGCTTTTAAACTCATCGGTGCTGCATATGAGTCAGATGATTTTACTACTCTGTTTGGCCTAATGTTCAGCATTGGGTACTATAACCATGGCCATCATCTTACATGCAACATTCAACATTTAACTTCATGCTAGTGCTGTTATATGTTTTTTTTTTTTTTTTTAAGGTCTTTACAATCATCTCCATAAATAACCATAATGGACCAGATTTCCTGTCCTAATCCTATATGAATCTTTAAAACATGATTATGGTATGTGATGTCTGTTGGGTTTCCTGACATTCAATGTGTCTTTACTTGTTCCTGATCTGACTAATCATAATACAAATGACTGATGGGATTTGATTTTTTTTGTTATGCACATAATATACTTAGGTCAATAAAATAAATCAGAGCCAGAGTATTAACCCATATAGAAAATAAATAAACCATCCTGATCTGAAGTATTTAAATTATACAACCATTCCATTCTGTCATCATCTGTGGACATTTATGTTTTTGAGCATGCATCATTAAATATAGATATATTTGCCTCATTATGATAAAGGACATATAATAATAATAATAATGATAATGATAATAATAATAATAATAATAATAATAATAATAATAATAATAATAATAATAATTACGGGAATCAGGTAAGCAAGGAACAGTTTTATCTACTTATCTAATAGTCTACTCTTAACAGGGAAATGGAAGAGAGGACTAGTGTTTTGTTTTTTTTTTTTTCACTTGGAGAATCATTCCAAAATGTTAAAGACTAGAGATATTATGTATGCAAAGGAGGGAGGCTTACTGTGACCAGAGAGGAGTGAGATGTGATAAGTCTGTGTTTTATCTTATCCTGCTGCTTGCAATACACTTTTATTTTGTTACTAGGAACTAAAATGTCATAATTTACTCTGAGGTGTCCCTGAAAATCACAACTATTCTTTAAGTGATGCTGAAAATAACTGCATGCACCAAAGTTAAGATTTCCTTATCCCCTGGAATGGAACAGTAAATACACAAGATGTAAAATACAAAGAAAACACCTTTTTTCCTTAATGTTCCTGTTTGAATATGTAGCCAAACAATGCAATAAAAGTAAGACATATTAACCCATAAAGACCCAGTGCTACTTTTGTGGCAGCTCCCAAATGAATTTTTCCTTTCAATTTAACATTTCTTAAAAGATTTATCATCATTTATTATAATATTATCCTGTTTATTTTGCATTTTTTCAGTGAAAATCATGTATTTTCCCATATTGAATTTATTTATCATGTAGATTTTCATAAAATACTCAGGTTAAAGTTATTATTATTATCAAAATCAGAGAAAACTGAAGAAAAAGTGACTTTCAGTGAGGATATCAGTAACTGAAAATAAAACAAGTGTCTCCATCCACTGTTATTGATCCAACTCCATGGGTTTTACTGGTGAATCAATGTTGTAGAAGATGACGGTGTTTCCATGGTAACTACGGTACCCCATAACATCCAAATAGGTCATATCTGATGACCATGAAAAGATGAAAATCTATATTTACACCAGTTTTTTTTTTTTTTACATGTATTGACAGGATTAGTGGGTCAGAAGTTACTAAACATTTTATATTAGTTGGTGGTTTTGGTTGCCGGTGGAGGTTCGGGTCTTTATGGGTTAGATATGATTACTATTAAGTAAAATTAACATGTGATAAATGTACTCTTTAGCTAAAAACAGCAGCATTGGATTAACCTGCAACAACATTTTTGGAGTTATTTTATGAAAATAACATTAGGGAAGAACACAAGATAATAGTAAAAAGCCTTTTATTACATTCTTAAATCCACATTTTAACACCACTGTGCAATAACACTTGACTGTGTTAACCTCTTGGGCTTTATATCCATGACATATCATAAATTATTTCTTATTAAAATCTATATCGATTCAATAATAATAATCTTAAAATAGAGTGAAAATATCATAAACAGAAGGATCATGACAAGAGAAACTTTCAAGGATACATCTTTAAAAACGCTCTTTAAAAAAAAATAGAATTACATCTCTCCAAGACAAAAAAGACACTAAACTGATGAGAAAAAAAAGACATATAAGGATAAAAATTAAGAAGCAAAAGATCACAACAAAACCAACACAAGATTCAGAGATTATAATCCATCTTTTATATTTATTTTTTTAAATTTTTATTTTACTACATTTGTTTTTGTTTTTTTCATATCCTATTTAATCTATGACTCAAACTCAAAAGTCTTGCAATAATGATATCAGACATGGGTAAAATCTTTGATACTTCTGTAATCAAACATTCACAAGAACATGTACTGTACACAGTGATCAAGGTTTAAGGTCTTCTATGTTGGTGCAAGGTGTCCTGCTAGCCAGACTAACTGCAGACACTGTAGGACAGAGAGCCCAGCTATCTCCCTGAGTAACTCCACACAGAAATGTAAGTGCAGATCTAAGGTACTGCTGCCCCCTGGACAGCGTTTAGGCCTGCAAAACTATAACGTGTACGTTTCAACTGACATGTCTAACATTCTTGGATTCAATACACAAAGTAGTGCACTTTGTTACAATCTTGTGCCTCACAGAGTCACATGGCCATGCGAGTTTTTCTGTAGAAGTTGGCTGGATATTTGGTAAAATATATAGTGTATGAAAATAGATTTTTTTTTCTGTTGTAAGGTTAACTGTGTGTCTATGCTGGAGTGCTTCTGTAAGTATTAACTGAAATACATGGCAATAAAGGCCAAACATGCTTAACAAAACAATGGGAAAGACATTATTGCACAATCCCACCATGCCATTGTCTTAAGTACCCAGAAGAGGGTTCGTCCTCTTCACACTGAGAGAGAAAGTGTATATGGCGAAAAGCACTGTCCCAGCAGTGCAAAGCAAACCTGGCAGAAATATTACATAGAACTAGACATCTGCACTATGACTGTCATATTATGCTTCACATAGAAATAACTGCAATTTCTCTAGTAGCCTCTTGAGTTTTTACACAAATGTAATAGCGAATGTTTCCCTACTTTGAAGAAAAATCTTGTGAATGCACTCTCATGTTACTTCAGAGACTTCACATAGATCTGTATCTATGTAGGGCTTCCTGGACCTAAAGGCGCTCAAGTGACAGAAAAGCAGTCAGAGAAAATGCATTTTGTGTAACTAGATCACGCTTTTCAGTTTGCTGTTGTCTGTAGTTTTAAGAGCATATGAAATATACTAGATTTCACTATAGTTTCACTGGCCTTGAGATTTTTGCTACTGAATGATGAATTAAAGACACATCCTACTATAAATGCAGAAATACTAACTCAGGGGGGTAGCTGTTGGCTCTGTCAACCCTTTGCTGTGCTATGTAGTGTTAAAGAAGGTGAGGTAGTAAGGGAGTGGGGAATAAGGAATAGAGGATTTAATTCTTCAATCTGAACAGCTCGGCTGCCTGCAACAGCCCAGTCTGCTGACCCTGAAGCAGTGAGAGTTGGCGCAGACAGTAAATCCTCTCTGATACCTAAGGAGCATAAATAACACCATCACACACTCTCCATTCTGCTTTTAATGCATCCATGTAGGCGGAAATGTGGTTGAATCTCATGTTCTGACAGCTTTTAACATTTTTTTTTTGACAGTTTCTTTTTTTCCAGACTCCCAAAGTCTTTTGAACTCGCTGGTTGTTTTTGAGGAATAGTTCTCTTTTGAGAAGGAGGAGGAGGAGGTGGAGGAAGGGGCTGACTCGTCCCCCTTCCAGTAGCTCCTCCTTGAGAACACACATCCCCTGTGGTCAGCTTCCCAGCACCTTGTTCAAATAGCTTATCTACAAGGAGGGTGTAACTAGCATTTCACAGATGGCAGTTTGAGTGCGAACCCGTAAAATCCTGTGCCAGAGGTTCATTTTGGATTCTAATCAGGACTTTTAAGTGCTAATTATCTGTTAGATATTCTTTACAGCAACATCTATCTTTCCATCCCTTAACTCCAAAATATGGGTAGGGAGCACAGGCACTACGTAACTTCCCCCTCACTCTGTATGAATTCACTTCTGCTCTTATCTTACATGATTATAGTGTTTATATATATAAAAAAGGAACATTTGAAAATACTTTCACAGTACCTCTGTGATTCTTCACTCCTTCTCTAAGTGGCATTTGCAAAGGGAAAGGGTACTTAGGACTGAGGTCATTGATTGCATTAAAAAAAAAAAAAATTAAGAGCTATCTCATCAGTATCTGAGGGTGTGCTAGCAAAAAAAAAAAATATATATATATATCAGCATAAGTGCTAGGTTTTGTGCTGTTTGTGCAAGAGCTTATAGTTACAGGGTGGCAGACACTCTGAATTTTTGCCCATGAATCACACAGTTTAAAACCATGTCTGTTTGTGAGTTTGATCGTGGTCCCTTTCAACAGTTTGTTCATGTTACAAAACTGCAAAATATGGGTGCTGCCAAAAAGACTGAATAAAACAATGTGGTGTTACTTGACTGACAGCCAAGACGAGCGTCATTACTGCAAATCTCTAAAAAGGTAGGTGAGGATTTAAAGGAGGTACATTCTATATCAAGCTTAGGGCTGAGCTGAACGGTAAAAGGGACAAGGGAGGTACATTCAACAGTAGCTTACAGGAACTGAAAGAACAGTTAAAGTCAAATTTATTTTAAAAAGGAATTCAGAGGTTTAGAAAAATATTTTACAGAGTACAAATCATGTAGGCTACTCTTCTAGTTCCATAAAAGAGAGGTAACATGCACCGAGTACCCAGCAGCAGTTCCTGTAGTGCTAATGCTGGAGCTGAATGGACTGGCTTGTGGGGCAGTGTAAGCTACTCCACAGGGATGGGAGTTCAGGTGAGGTGAGAGAAGTGTGTCCTAAAGTGTAGCGTGCAGGATTGTCGTTGAGCTGCTGGTTGGTTTTGCCTCAGCTGGTTGCCACATTTTTATCTCCCTACACCTCAATTGTCTCTATTTTAATCACCCTAATTAGCTACTGTAAATGGTGCTAACCCTCTGTGGAGTCTGGGAAGGTGATTTCACTGCCAAAAACCTCCCTATACAGAGGAGGAAAGGTATATGCTGTCTCAGGGTGAACCAGGCGGAAAAACTCCAGTTTGTCGATGTGGAGGTTGCAAATAGACTTCATTATAGGAAGTTTAGACACCATCTAGAGGGAAAATGCAGAAGAGGAGGAAGTGTTACTACAGCTAACACCTTAGCAATAAAGCAGTTGTACAACGCATTTACATTTTAATCCAAGTAACGTAATGGGCTTGTACCTTTGCTAGTTTCTCCTCGGAGGCTCCATCTTTCTGTAAGCAGCGCTGCAGAGCCACATAGACTTTCTCCTGCAGCTTCTGAATCTTCTGGATATCTGTGAGCCAGAGTCGGTCTGAGGAAGAAGATGGCGTCAGTAATATTATCATGTTTCCAATACGGGACAGAGAGCTCACAGTGTAACAGAGATGCACAAAAAATATAACACAACATGCTCTAAATGACTAATTGTTTGTAGTGCAGACAGTTTTCTTTTAAGAGCTCTTCCCTATGAGGGTTTAATGATATGTTTAGTTGTCTGTTAGCTTTTAAGCAAACAACTGACAACAGTTACTTATTCATAATCATTCCTGCTTATGCAGTTCCATTGGCACCAGATGAACTGATTCACCCACTTTGCACCAAAGTTGTTCACCAACTTTTGGTATTGCTTGCAAACATTTATGCTTACAATCCTCAAACTACCAGCCAACACCATTACGCGACCAAATACAAGACATACGGACTATGAACAGGCACAACAGTTGTTCCATTTTCTATTTTTTTTTGTCTTGTGTTTTTTTTCCTATGTTTTGTATTATGTTTGTGTCTGAAATAAACTAAACTAAAACAAGTTGATGACTGTAAATATTTCAATACACACTACAGCCAATGGAAATCTAGCTTATCTTACTTAACATGAAGATAGATGCGTTTATTTGGAGTGATCTAATCTCACCTGGTGAAAGCAGCACAGCAGCACTGAAGAGAGCCATCTCCTCCTCTGACATCTGTATACGACTCAAGCTTTTAGCTAAATCAAAAACTGCATTCACAAGGTCATCACAGCCTGTGGGGAATGAGATGAAAATCATAATCAAAACATAAACTACTAACTGTAATGATGTTGGTATTGATTCACTTTGGATTAAACAAATGGAAAGTCTCTTTAAGTTTATGTTCGTCACAAGTAAGTGGTCCATAGCGGGAGAGCTGATGTGTTGACTCACCCAGAGCTTTGAAAAGCTGAGGAGTGGCAAACTTTCCATCGAAAAGCATCGTGTTATTAATGGGGTTATAGGCCCGGCACATACGGATCAGAAGAACATCCATGCAGCCTGATAACACACAAAAAATACAAAAAAGAAAACTTTAGGACCAAATGATATTTATGAAGTTACAACATCAACTTTTCTTTGTGTGAAAGGGTGACAGAAGGACACAAAGGGAAGGACAGTAAATTAAATCTTATCTTAATGTTATTCATAGCATATGGTGAAAATATTTTTTCCCTGAATAATGCAGATAAAAAAAACACTCTGGACTGGCAATGAAAGAAGGTTTCTTTTGACATTCATTTAAACTGAAAAATAATTCACACTTCTAATGGCATCCATCTATTTATATTGCAGCAGGATGTTAGATACCGGTTAAATTATCTTATGTACAGAGAGAACTTCTTAGAGAGCATTGGCAGTGTTAATGTTGCTAAAACAGTTGGAATATTGTCACCTTTACATTTAAAGCTGTGATAGACTTAAGTCATATGATGAACCGTGTTACTAGATCAGTAGTTCACTTGTTCACAGTACACAGCGTATACAATGTTCTGGTTTACCGACACACCCTTTGTTTGGTTCATCTATGGCTCTACTCATTGGAATTGTTTTTTCTTTGGTAGTTACAGTGTTATGCAGACAGAAACAGAACAGAGAATTACACAGCTTTCTAATGGACCCATGTAACTATTCTATTGAAGATCATTAATAAAAATTCTGGCTGTGCACTCCTGTGTCTGTCTCTCATTTTTGTTAACTATGAGGAAATAAGATCCAAAATATTTGCCTATTGTTTGGGTTGATCTGTTGTTTTGGCTCTTATGGACAGCCTTTCACTTATGTGAAATACTTGAAGAACCAGATCACACACAGTTCCAAGTTAGACGCTGTAAAACAGGTTAAATTTACCTCCAAAATCAGAAAGACTATGCCCTTTTGGAAGTCACTTTCAGTGCATGTGATATTTGAACTCTGTTAGACCAACTAACACTTGAGGGTAGTATACTTTGCATGCACCTTCTTAAAACAATGGCTCTCATTATCACAGCAGGTTTGCAAAGCGCAAACATAAACACAGCAGAGTAGCTGTGTGGCTGGAGGCGTACTTCTTGTAAATTCAGCTCTTCACTGTGATTAGATTCAGCACAATGTTTAGACCTGATTTCTGGCTGTATGTGGTATGTATATTAGTGTCATCCACTGACCTGCTTTGAGGAGGATAATCTGGTCATTCTGACAGAGGTCCATGAAGCCAGTGATGCGCTTGGCGAACTCTACCACATACTGGATTGCGTTGGTGATGTGAATAGCACACTGTTGCCACATCACCTCAGCTGACTGTGAAAGATGACACAGGACAGACAGACTTTTATAACCAGCGCACAATTACACATTATGGTTTTATATGGTTATGCTGGTGACCAATTTGGTTGTTTGTATTACCTATATTACATCTGATTATGAAGTCATGATCCAGAACAAGAGACTAACAACAGAAAAGCCAAGTTGGAAATGTGCAGTAAAAACTGACAATTATTTTCTCTGTCGATTATTTATTATTTTTCTCTGTTATTAAATTAGTTGTTTGATCTAGACAATGTCATAAATGGTTTGCTCCAACCTAAAGACAATCTAAAAGGCATGGAGTAAAGAAACCAGTAAATATAATAATTTGAGAGGAGCAAATCCAAAGGCTTTACTCATTTAACAAAACTGATTAACTGAATAATTGTAGCAGCTCTAGTAAGACAACAGGTAGAGTGATCTGCAGTGCAATATTTTTTCTTTTAAGCAATTTTCTACAGGTTTTATTGGACTAAAAACTGTAGAGACATGAAAATGCATGCTTGGTATAATTTCTATTAACATAATTTAAAATAGAACTATTCTAAACCATATATTTAAAGGTGGCCTTTGGGGAACTGAAACCATTATCTACCTTTTTTAACAGACTTATTCTTGCTTTCTTCAGTTACATGTTTGTCACTCATACCTTGATCTGGTAGGAACGTGTCTCTTCTGGGCTGTACAAGGTCCACGCCATCCTCTTCAGCTCCTCTGTGCTGTACTGACTTGTCTCAATATGGGACTTCACCACACTCTGAGTTATACGCTCTGAAGGGACAAAGTTTTATTTATTTATTTTTTTTTATATACTGTGTGCAACTAAAATCAGAGCATTGATGGATTCAAACTGACCTATTTCAATCAAACAGCAGCCCTCAGGCAGTGGGTTCAGGATGGCATGTGAGAACAGTCCAGAGTTGTGCAACAGCTGGTATTCATGTTTGATGCTGTGATTGCCATCTACAAAGTCCAAGTTGGTCTGTTCTGGTGAACTTTGAGAGGACGAGCTACTCCCTGCGCTGCTGCCAAGCATGTCCAGGTTACAGTATACTCCGCCTGCGTCCTCCGGGGTTAGCGGCAGGTCGAAAAGCAGGCCTTCTGGCAGTGTGGTGATGTCATCCAGATCGCTGAGCGCAGCACTGGAGCCTCTGCTGTAGGTACGGCCATGGACGGCCATGTCACTGTTTTCCTCATGGGCACCGATCCCTGCACACTCCTGGGACTGTTGGTGCTTCTGAACCTCTGCATACAGGCTGTCCCGCTGCTTTTTGGACATACGACCAAACTTGACCGCTGAGGCACAACGGAAAAAGAGATGCAACCAAAATTCAAGAACTATTCTTACTGTCAGACATGGTTTATTCACTGTGTTAAGGGAAAGGCTGTGGATGGAAACTCTATATTAATTAAATACAGATCAATAGCTAAACTCACCATCACGGCTCATGCCCAGGGCTAAACACTTCTGCAGCCTGCAGTGCTGACAGCGGTTACGGTTGGTCCGATCAATTAGACAGTTTCTCTGTCGGGAGCAGGAGTACATGGCATTGTTCTGCTGGCTGCGCCGAAAGAAACCCTACATAAAAAAAACACAAAAACATGCATCAGTAGAGTAAATGTCATCATCATCACTTTATTTTCATAAATGCTGCTATGCTGAATGTGGAATTTACAACATAGAAAACTCAGGAAACAATCTACATTCATGCCTACATATACTTTTTACAAACCCCTTGTTCATTCCATAGTTTAAGAGTGACAGTAATGAATTTGCTATTTCTTGTTACTTTATATGTGACAAATTAAATATTGAGGGAAAGATTCTTAAACGCAATCCATTACTGAAGAATAGAGTGGCTGATATTTTACCTTGCAGCCTTCACAAGTGATGACACCATAGTGAATCCCTGATGATTTGTCCCCACATATCTTACAGGGAATCACTTCTATTTGAGCTGAAGAGGAACAGAAGAAAAGTGGAGAAAAATAATCAGTGAAACAGATACAAACATACTGTGCACATTAGCTCCTGAAATGAGCTCTCTGAGCCAAAAGGCACAAGAGGTTTTCCCCAGAAAATACAGTCATTTCAATAACTGCATTCAACATACAATTTCTATCTCTCCACTTACAGCAAGTGAGGAGATTTAACCCATTACACATCTGCATAAAGATATTATGTATTGAAGAAACACAAATGTGTCAACTGTTCAATTTGTACAATAAAAGCATTTTATGAGCACTGTGCAGGAACATTGAATATTTGTTTTTAGGCCTATCGTGCTATAAAAGTCAACAAAAAAACCCAGTCATATCAAATAAAGTGGGAAATATTACATAAATCAATATTTACTCTGACTTTATTTAACTCAACCTGGACTTAAACAAGGCAAACACCAGCTTGCAAATTCGTATAACCACATGGTACATAAATCCATGTCATTCATGACGGCCTAATAATAATAATAATAATTCAGACTACAGTTAAAGGTAATTTTATTGTTGGTTAATCAAGTGTTTTCTAAACACTTGACAACATCCTGAATGTCTTGTTAGGACCACAAGACAATGACATTCACTTCATTGACATAGGAGGAAATAAAGTAGAAAATAGTTACATTTAAGAAACTGGCATCAGAGAATTTAGACTTTTTCTTTACAAAAGTACTAAAACTTAAATGTTCATGAAAATAGTTGATGTAAAATAGTTAACTAATTGATTAAACCATACTTGTTGCATCTCTAATAATGAGCTGCACTTTAATGTCCACCAGGTGAGAATGGATGGTAAAGACCTGAGGTGTCGAAAACATAAGTCATTCTGGGGTTGTCAAATGAAACTGTGTCTACATTATACACCTTGTGCTCATGGTGAAAGCCTGAGCCTTCTTACAGAGGAACAGCCTGTTCTTTTCATTATGTTGTTTATCTAAGTAGCTGGGCCTCCTCAAGCCCAGAATAGCAGGTCAATTGCATTAGCTGAGGCACAGGGTTATAAAGTTTCATGGCTCTCCCTCGCTTTTGCTCCTCCCCCTGGATGAGCCAAACGTTAGCAGGTTAACAGAAGCACACTGCCATACTGAACCAGCCAAGGCCTTGAGATACAGTAGCCCATAGGTGCACCGTTACTGTGCAGATTGAGTGCAGGATTTGATTTGGCTCAGGCTACAGGGTGAACCAATTCCTTAACCACTTTTGTTGGGTCATATGCAGTATTAGGTAACCAGAAAATCGCAGTGATGGCTTTAACTGGCCTTCACGGCTCCTCAGAAAGACTCCGTTTTCTAAAGGGTCTTTTATAAACTACTCATAGCCGACCAATCACATGAGTCACTCTGCGTAGGGAGAGACATGCGTCACACTGAGGCAAAGCAAAAGAGGTTAGCGACTGACATTATCCTGAAAACCTGGACTTGTGAAAAAAACCCTTGTGCTTTTTTTTTCTAAAGACAATACTCTATCTGTGCTGGATAGGTGACACATTTGAGTATCTTGGTTGGGTAGAATTCCAACTGGCAAATGAAACACAACTGAGAGATATAAATAAATAAAGGGCAATGGAAAAAAAAACCCTTTCTCCATTGCTGCTTTTATCGCTCCCCTCCTGAGCCTCACCCCGCCCTCCAGCCTGTTATATAACTGCCGTCTGGCCGCATTCCACGAACACACTCATTCAAAGGTGGTTGTCTTGGCAACAGTTTGAGATCCTGCCTAACCCTCCTCCGCTCCTATTGGTCGCTGAGTGAGTTACTGTGTCTGTGAGTCGCTGCCTCACCTGCCAGTCAGCTGAGCAGCAGAGATGCCCACAGAGCAGGAGCTGTTCCACTGACACAGTTTCCCATTCAGCAGAGTGGGAGGCGCTTGCAATGGCAGCCACACAAGAAACACAATCTGGTTTCTTGCAGGTTTTTAAGGTGGAACCAAATCTGATTCAAGCTGTAAGTAAAGGAAGGGTGGAGGGTGAAGCCCTCCTTTAAGTTTGGGAGGAAAACACTGTAAGGGTTGATTACTGTAAGGTGGATGGCCAGCTGAAACGGGCAGGGCCGAATTGCCTTGCTGGAAATTTTACAACTTGTGTAACATCTGGAAATATTTCCAAACACATCGAGTACAGTAAGCTGCACCAGGAGAAACAGAAGTTGCTAATAGTAGCCCCCAACTTGTTGCAGCACGTCAAGTATTTGAGTGAAATTTCATCTCTGTTTGAGCTACTCCATAAATCTATTTTTACTCTGGGCCAGTTGGTTGGACAGATATTTCTCCAGCCATTCTGGCCAAGATTGGTAAATAAATGTTGCATAAATCACAACATTGCACACACAGATACACTGGTTGATGTAAGTCACACTAGCGTACAATGTTTTATGTAAATAACAGAATGCTGAATAGTTATTACACTGGTATCACATAACAGACGCCACCGATGAGTTTTACAATCTTTTTGGCACCACAGACAAGAACAACAATTCTCTTAATCTCTTTTCATTTCATTTAAGACATCTCCATGAACATTTATTCTAAGAAAAGTTGTTCTTGCAAAAACAAGAGAATTACACTGCTGCATGTAAAACTGCTTTTGACATCTGTTAAATACATTTAGTTTAAGTGTCAGATGATCTCAGAACGTAATCATGCTCGAAAAATCTGAATTATATAACTGCAGCTGACAGATACTTGTAATTCAATAATCCTCATTAGTTGTTGCACTGCTCGTATGTCGGGGTGACATAAAAGAAACTCACTCTTTCGTAATATTCATTAGGTTATTTTTCCCTTTTATTAAATTTTATGTTTTTGTCTTTTTCATACGGAAAATTAATGTGTTGGTGTTCACATTTTATGGCTTACCCCAGTTAGAGTCTGTAACCTCAGACATATTATATAAATGTTGTGATTTAAAGGTCTTCTGTGTGTCAGTCAGTCAGTATGTCAGATTTTTCATCCGTTGGTCAGCACTTTTTAATGCTGTACATCATCTGCAAGAGGAGACTTTACCCTCTCTTCCCAGCTAATCAAACAAGAGTCCAAGGTCCTATTTACCTTGTACTTTACATTTACCTGACATACTGTATATTTAACCTACATTTCAAAGTGGCTTGTGGGGCCTGAATAGGTGATTTGACATATTGTACACTATGTAATATGGCTACCACCTATTGAAATGGAAGTTATTTATTCAGGCCCTACAATAGCTGCCTCTTTATATGCAAAAAATGCTTTTTTCTTCTTCTGTTTCTTTCTTCTCGTATGAATGATTTAATATAGGTGTACTATAGATAGTAACATATGATGTGACACTCCAAATGGGTAATAAGAAACTGTATAGTAGGATTAGATAAGTACTCATCAGATGGCATAATAGTGGAATATGTACTCCAGACCTATTACACCCACCATCATATATGGTCCTCCTAACTATAGCAACTGTGTTTCCATTGAATTGAGTCATTCAATGTTCAAGCAATTCATCTTTTATTCACTGTTCCTGTGATAAACACTGACATAATGAACAACAGGCCTCACATTCTGTGTAATCCTTCATGATTAGAGAAAGACAGTGTATTGACTTGAATGTGTTGTTAATGGTGCTCGAAGTCTAAACCCATCTGGGCCTCTGCAACACAGGCAAAACCAGACTGAGGAATTCACTTCACAGCATGTAATTTTGCATGCTGCTTCAAACCACAGGAACATATTTAGGACCATGCAACTGTAATCAGAGGTGCCTTGAGCTGAAATCTCTTTTCACGTCTGTTTTGACGTGTTAATATGTCATTTATCCTTATGCATACTTGGAAAAAGAGATACGGCCTATCAGCCTGACTTTAGCTGAGGGTAAACAAATATTATAGGACTATACTATTTTTTGGGATTCCCTGTGTATATTTCTGCATGCATAACACCCACATTTCAAGTTATCTCCACTTGCAAAAAAGCAGAGATCTATAGTAACATTTTGACATGTCAGCTGGGTGAAGAGTTAAAGCTTTAGATAAGGGGAATGGAATCTTAGCATGCAGTTGTCAAGAGAGAAAGGGCACCTTGACACATACTGTAGCTTGCTGTGAACTTCCCCAAGGCTGCACACTCAACACATCGTGGCTTTGAGCCTGAGCTCAGCACAGCTGCGTCCTTGGAGAGCAGACAGCCGCCTTTCCTCTTTACAGCTACTGTACTTTTGATCCTGGACTAACTCTACCTCTGTTTTATTATATGGCTTAATCCCTGGATGTCATGAGTCATAATATTGAACGTGCCTTTCTGGCATATGTTTATTTGAATGTGGTGCAGCCTTCAAGTTCAACCAGTTTATGCAGCAACTTGTGAAAATAAACAATGCATTAACAAGTACAAACAGGTACATAGGCATTATTTATTGCATCTGGGATTAAAATAGTCTTGAATTTTTAACTGTATAACAATAGTTATCATAATATATATTTTTAACTCAGTCCAATGTTAAACTAATTCATTATGGAGTGGAAATGACACTGTAAATTATGCAGGATTTTTACACAATCTGATTGACAAGCCGAGTTTGATTGCAGTGGCACACTGTGGTTGATGTAAGTAACCTTAGCTAACAGAGGAAACTGAGCTTAACTCAACCCTGCTGTGCCTCATGCTTAAATGCACACTTGCTGTGCCTATATCCTGCTTATCACAGCAGAGTGTGGCTTTGACATCCTGACAGCACCAAACAAATACTTATTGTTAATATTACCTAACTTACCAATATGTTTTAAAATTATGAAATAATTTAAAAAAATAAAACTTTTTTGAGTAATAAAAGTAAGGCAGTAGTTTGCCTGTTGCTCTGTGCACAGAAATCTGGCTCTTCTAGTGCAGCTCATTATCTTCTGTATCTGTGTATATAAAAAGGAGCATTTTCCCCTGACAACAGACTCAGATTATCAAAAGTGCCTCACCAGTAATGACGACAGACCATGCACACAACCCACCGGTCAACACACACATACATACACACACACTTGCAGTAATCCTCAATGACAGAACTAGGTCAATGGAGCACCTCCTCTCCCTCCCTCCTCCATCCCCTCCTCCCCAATGCTGACCGCCATGATGGTGGAAAACAAACACACTGGCAGATCCACTCCACTTACAGTAATATTAATCAAACAAAGTACAACAAAACTCCTGGGATGCATGGGAACATCTTCAGAGGATAGAATTAAAAAAAACAAATACTGTGGAGTAAAAGGCTGCTGTTACTGATCCCATACTAGCAAAGTGATATAAAAGACTAGTAAAATCCAGCTGATGCATAAGGTGCAAAACTATATACAGCTCCACTTATACAACATAAACAGTCCCTGCCAACAGCGTTTCGTGTGATTTGACAGCCTCTGATGCACTCCGCTCCCTCCCTCCCCTCTCGGTCTCTTACATAACTGAAGCCGCTCACCGGTGGAATAAAGTAACACAGCTGCAGTGCATTCCTCTTGTCACAGGATCAACGAAATAAGAACGCAGAATGATTACAGTTTCGCACACATTATCCAACGCACTTGTTCATAGCTATCTGTGCGCAAAATGGTAATTTAAACACTTTGACATGGCACATGCTAATTTAATTGCGTGACATACGAAGTAAAGACATATAAATATCTGTATGGTGATATTAAATTCTAAGTGATTTTTCCAGTCTTCCTTGCCGTGTGTAGTCCGGTGGTTTCCCTGCTCTCTCCAGAAGTCCACGCACTTCGGACTTCGGCTTCAAAGCGGCGCCGTCAACACAAGCGGCTCAAAGTTACTGCTGCACCAGTGGAGCAGCTGTCAAAAAAAACTAAACAAAAAAAAAAAACCACACATCACAAACAAACAACCACAAACCTACCTCTCATGTTGACGCTGAAGTCTAGCCAACTCTTCGAGTCATACAACTCCAGGTGGAAATAAAGCCAGGAAACACTGAAAGCGACGCAAACTTACTTGCTCCGAACCGGAGCAGCTGAAAACTGTCACAACAGCAAATCCTCATATGGATTTTCTACCTTTTCTTCAAACTCGCCGACCTGAACGTGCAGATAATTCAAAGGTGTGTTTCTGTTGTTCACTTTCCTGTAGTCTCACGCGCTCTGTTGTGATAAAAACACCTGTAAATCGGTAAAGTTAAAGGCTCCCGGTCTTCGAGCTCTTCTCTTCTCTGCAGCTCGCTATAACCTAGTTTCGGCGCGTGGACTACACATGATCCTCACCCAGCAGTCCGCCCGCCTCGTGCCCAGTGAGCTGACGCGCGCGCGTGAACCACCCTCCGCGCGCTTTAAGGAGGCTCTCGCGTGCGTGGGAAAGTGTGGCAGTGTGTCAGTTCAAACCGGCGGTCACACGGCGTGGGAAATATTCATCACAAACATACTGTTTAATTTCCAGACACGTCCCCTTTATTTAGTAGGAATATTTAATCTATATTTTGTTTAGTACCTATATCAGGGGTCTGCAACCCTGGTCCTGGAGAGCCGCTATCCTGCATTGTTTAGATGTTTCCCTCTTCCAACACATGATTCAAATGATCAGCCTATCATCCAGCTCTGCAGAAGCCTGAAATGGACCTTCAGGTGTGCTGGAAGAGGGAAACATCCAAAACATGCAGGACAGTGGCTCTCTAGGACCAGGGTTGCAGACCCCTGACCTATGTAATTCTATTACTCCTCTGCTCGTTGTGGGGGTAATTTACCTGGACTACAAATAGGAGTTACTCAACCACCAACATTGTTGTCAAGCCTATTATCAACTTCCTAAATTATTATTTTTTGTTTGTTTGTTTGTTTGTTTTGGTAAAAGTACATGTCTTTGGTGGGATGCACTACACTTCTCAGACCACAGCTGAATAATGTGCAATCTTTTACTTGCATTCCACATCTTTACTGTATCTGCTATAATATCAACAATAGATAGACACACTTTTTCATTGCACTACTGTTTAGTTTATGTTTATTTTTATTTGTATATTTCAGTCACATTTTTAACTTTTATTCTACTTTTCTGATGCTAGTATTTTCTATTTCTGATCTTGACTGGAACAACTTGACAAACCCAATTTCCCCCCCAGATCACTAAAGTATTCTGATTTAAGATTTTCTGATTTTCACATAAACTTGTGTTTTTATTGTTTCCCATAATTATTAAATAACATGGACACTTGCTAGAGCTGGAGTTACCTTAGTGCAGTAGATCAACTTATATCAGTCAGATCAGTGATATCATCAGACTGAGCATGCTGCTGAGACACACAGTAAACTCGAATACAGTCCACTTTTTAAAATTACCATTAAAGAGTCATATTCAAACAAAGCTGTGTCCTTATTTTGGATTTAGTTGGACACAACGTCGTACTTTGCATTATATCACTGGATTAACAAACACTAATCTTGGAGGAATTAAGGGGGCCCACAGATTTTGTGCTGTGCTCTGTATTTTCTGTTCTTTTCCACTTACTGTAATGTAAAACCAAGATAACTTTTAGATTTTTTTTTTTTTTTTTTTTTTTTTTTTTTTTTTTTTTTTTAGATCTGTCTGTCTGTCCGTCCGTCCGTCCGTCTATAGTTGATTACAGTTCAACGAGTGCATCCACATTCCTATTTTAATCTTTGTGCAGATAGAGGTGTGTGTGAGGGAGAGCAGACACACCCAGACTCTGGAACAACACACTGTAAAAGACACAAACAACAAAACAATTAATACCAGTGCTGATGCAAATAATTGATTTCCAAGCGTGGGTAAGATGACGAGTGTATCATGTAACGTAGGCTGTTATGAAATGAGGAGAAGACAGAGATTATGGTAAGTAGGTTAGTGGAGCAACACAGAGCGTTCACACCCCTCCCTCCCAAGTCTTTCTTGTGTGCATGCGTTGTGAGGCTCTCTCTGTCATTCTTTCTTTGTAAATGTGCTTTTGTCCTGAACTGTTTCTCAGTCAGTGCTCATACTTTTACATGCAGTATTGCACCACCACCTATGCTTGTTTAATGTCTGGCCATATGACTCTCCATTGTTCCTCTGCGCTTACATACTTGGACACAGTGTTTGTTATCTATACTTTCTATAGGCTCTGCCACTCCCACTTGTGTAACTCCTCACAAAAAAAAAACCAGAGTGCACATTAATGCAAAGCAATAACGCTTGTTCCTAAATAAATGGTTTAAAAACAATCCTGGGAAATGTACTGTAGACTGTTTGTTTTATTATATTCTCGTGATGTAAACTTCCTTTTCCTCCCATTTATGTAGTTCTGCCGTTTTGATAGTTTCCTTCCTGATCTTCATCTGCTGTCTTTCTCAGCTCAGATTATTTCCCTTAACATGTTCCTCTGTCGCCATGCTACAGCCTCACATCCATCCGGTGTTTGCCTGCAACGTCACTGACCTCCTGACCCTGAATCTTACGTAACCATGGCAATACCCAAATTAGACCATGGAGGATGGAAAGAAGGAGGAGCTTTACTTCACATACAGGCACGTAGCTCACAACCGGCTTTCCAGATTAAGGCAGATGGAATGATCGTGCCCGTTGGTGTGCGTACTTGTGTATGTGTGTGTGTGTGCATGGGCTACTTGGTGTTTGTTGGGTTTAAAACTAAGTAACAAATCAAATATGGCGTGCATTCACCTCTAAAACAGAGGCAGCAGAGATGATAGTTGCACACTCGGAAGTGTTTTCTGCACAATCAAAGTGTGGAGCATGAATGCAATGACAATTTAATAGCCCAAACTGGCCTCAGTGAAGCCCAGTATACTGAGAGGATTATTTTAGGATCCAGCTCTGGCTTCCATAATCCTCTCTCCTCTCCTCTCCCTCATCCCACTAAACCCTCTCCCTTCTCCCCTTTCAAATGCTCACTAATCTCTCTCACTCTGACTCTGTGTGGCTGTAATCTGGTTTGTACCTATCTTTCACCTGTGCTATGGGTTCACATCAGCAGGTCAGTGTGCCAAACAACAAGCAGCTTCGTCTTATACCTCCTCTTATAATACACACTATTTCCTCTTTTCTGCACTATAAAAAGTTATTTGTTTGTAGAGAGGTGAGTGATTGGTTTTGAGATGTTTAAAGGCAGTAAGATTTCTTGACTGAAGTCGCAAAAAGTTTCTCTTACTCCTAAATGAGGATTTCTTTTCCTGCTAGTAATTGTTGATAATATGGCAAGATGAGAAGTTGAATTACAGACCTGTAATCTGACCTTGTCCATTCAGTGATACCACTCCCGGTCAGAGGTGTATCAGATTTTGTCTGCTCTCATTCAGCTATAGCTAATTACAACAGAGAGAGGAGCAAAATCTGCAGGAGTAGAGAAACTCTTCTGCTTCTTCTTAAGCAGTTTTTTTTACACAAAATGCATTCTCTCAGTTATTCTGCTGCTTCAGTAATTCTCCTACTTATCTAAAACCTCACTAACTCTAATGCATTCATAGCAAAAACAGCCCTATTACAGTGAATCTAAATATTCTTAAACATCATGGAATTGTTTTGAATTATGCATGTAAAAAAAAAAACTGCCAATGCAGTGAATAAATTTTGCTTAGCTAGATGTCCTAAAACTCCAGTAAGTCTGGCCACTGAAAGGCCATAATTGGCCTTAAAACAAGAAAAGGCCAAAATGTACAGGCTGCAGAAATGGAATGTAATATTATTCATTATGTTTTCATCACTAGATACTTGCACAAAAATACATTTTCATTTCCTTAGAATGAAACATTTATATCTGAGGTGCAGGACACCTTTCACAGGGTGAGCAACATTACATCGCCATGTTAGTATTTCAGAATGATCTTCCTCTTCTGTTTATAATGAAGAGAATGTGGCTTCCAACATTAAAGTGCATTACATCATCTGCTATGTCTGTAGCTTTAATATCTTACTGGCCCCGAATGGGCAAAACACACTCTGATTTGATCTGCATGAAGTCTCATAAACTGAACTTCCAGAATGATGTAATTTTTGTTCTGCTGTGATATTATGTAAACCATAGTATTGTCTTGTTAATGGTTGAATGCAGGCTAATATTAACTGGAATTTCTCATCAGGATAAAATTAGACACATGTTTTCAGAATGCAGTTACTTTTCAATGACAAAAATGTGATTCAACAAGATCATTGTTTCCTTTTTGAAAATAGGATTCATTTCCCAGAAACAAGCTTCTTTTTGACTTCCTTGAAGTTGCTTTTTTGAGGGTGTTGCTTGTGGCAGGATGAACTTGAAGGTCTCCAATGAACTAAACAAACAAACAAGAAGCAAAATGGAGTGCCCTTCATTTCACTTTTAACGTAGGTATTTGTCCTCCCTCAGCAGCTGTTGATACCAGAGATGGCTGAATTTATTACCTTCAGGTACACATTAGCTTCACATCCTGTCATCAGGAGTCATGCTGTTTATTTGGTCTTGACGGGCACATTTAAACGATAGGCATCCAATTAAGTTTGACATTTACCTCGGTGTATCTGTCCGCGTTGCTTCCGCACAGCGTTCTGTTGTCCTGTTGTCTGTCAATATTATTTTACTTCCGCTCAGATAATATCACATCTGACAGACATGACAGGAAGGAGCGACCAGAGGCATTTGCAGAGTTGTGACACAGTTTGATAAAAGGATAGAGGAATAAACATCAATTTGGACAGCCTAAAAGATAATACCGGGACCCAGAAGAGATTATGGTAGAGATTATACCAGTGAGATAAAAAAAAAAAAAAAAAAAAGGAGTCTTAGAGGAATATTAAATAAGATTGGGTATGAACCATCAATAACAGCCTCATATTTATCCTCTCAGTATAATATTACTGATCCAGGCTCAGATGAGGTCATGTTTTCAGAGCAATACACAGACAAAATAGTGCCCAAATCATTCCATAGTCACAGTCACAAGATTTTATTAATCGTTTTTAACCACAATGTGACTCTAAACCCAATAATAAAAAAAAAAGTCCCTTCATTAATCAGACATTTTTGAATACTCAGGCTTTTTTTTTTTTTTTTTTATCACTGGCAAATAAATACAGGCCTTTGTGCGTCTTCAGTCTGTCAAGGCCTCAGAGTTCATTACCTCATATCTCATTCCTCCATCTGTCTTTTCCCTCCATTCTCGCTAATTAGCTGCTAATCTCGTCCTTATTTGGTTGCGACACATGTCATTAAAACAGTGTCCCTGCTCTATCAGTAATGTCAGTGAAGGATGGGCTATATGAACTAAAATGAAGACAAACAAGACTTTATTGCAGTTATGGCTGTTCTTAGCATCATGTAATGTTCACATACACATCTGCACATGCTTTTTGATGCTGTCACATACTCTTCAGTGACACCTGGTGAACTGTTGTTTGTTCAATGCCTTTAAACACAGCCACTCAACAGAGGTTATTTTTGCTGTATAAAATTTGTCTCTGGACTTAATCTAAAAAAAAAAAAACAAAACCCAAAAACAAACCAAAAATCAGGAATCTCAGCCTCATCGTCAGGAAAAAGCCATGACAAGCTGAACAAAGATCAATGGACAAGCTCTAGAAAAATATGTTATCCATTACATGTGGGTCACAAGGTTCAGGAGTACATAATGTGTGACCGTCTGTATATGTACCACATAGGAGAAGTCTAAGAAAAACTAAAGATATATATGTGCATGTGTGAAGGAGAATGACCTGGAGTCCTCCAAGGTCATTCTGCTTTGTGCAATAGACATTTCATGTACAGGTAGTTTATAAAAGCCGGCATCTGAACACCAAGCACTGGGTGAGGGATAGAAATATTATGTTTTTCTGTTGCTTTGGTCCATTTTTTTTTTTTTTATTTTATGTAAGTATTCATTCTCTTGAACAAATTGCAAATGTTTCAATTCAGTCATGCAAAAATGATTATGTACAATTCTTTACAATGACTACAGTCCAGAGTTATATTACACAAGACTTGGCAACAACACTGTCGAACAAGTGAAGGCTGAAGCTGTGTGTGAATGGAGCTCATACATTTAAATATTCAAGCATTAAAGACTTTCTGCCATTTATCAACTAAAAACATCACACCACCATTTTTATGACTAGTTAAAGTCATAGCATAATCGAATGTAGCTACAACTGTCCAAAAAGACACATTGTTCCACACAGTCATTAACTTATGGTTTTACACAAGTGTTTATATATCTATGGTGGAAGTTGTATGTCTGACAACAGATATATTTTATGTTTAGAGGTGAATGTTGTAAAAGCCACAGTTGAACTTATTACATGGAGACTGACTGAATTTAGGATGTTTGTTAGCAATCATGGACACACTTAAACAGACTAAAGATTATATAAGTATTTTAGTTTGAGGATGTCTGAGAGCAGGAGAAGGTATTTTTCCCATCACTGCATAACATTTTAGTAAATGATCATGGAAATGGTAATGGTAATGATAGGTGTTAAATATCTGAGAGATGTAGACATAATGCATTGCAATATACATTCAGAGCTAGTTTTATAATCCTGCTTTAATGAGCATCAGTAAAAGTCCTCGAGTTCGTTTAAAGGTGAGACATTAGCTAACGTTACCTTAACTCACATTTGGTAGCAAACAACACAGATGTCTGAAACCAGTCTCACTGGTGTTTCTTTAATGTGGTTACAGTATTTCTTCAGCTTTAAATGATACCGAACTTCCTGACTTAAAGTTGCATGACTAACTTCTAAATAATATTCAACCCTCTGTGTTTGCTCACAGCTGTGTACTGGGTGAGCTAAGGTGAGTTAGTACCTTACTTTAGAGCAAACAAAGGAGTTTTTGTTGATTGAATTAATGCTATAGTTTGACGATAGCTCCTCTAGTCCTTTCTGTGAACCCCTCCCCGCTATTTAAAGACAGTTATCACTAATTTTTTTTTTTTTTTTGAGAATATCTCTCCATGACATTGAAAATGCCAGTGAAATGCTGAGTGCTATAGCTAGACATTTAACAGTAACTGGGGGATGGGACTTTGCAAAGGGCTAGTTGTTGTTTTCTACATTATCAATTGCTTTCTGTTAAGCTGAGTAAGATGTTTTAGAAGTTTCTCTGTTGAGTAGTTTTACTCTCCAAACCACCTGGGCATTAGTTCTGACATAAGTCAGTAGATTCAAAATGGTTGGACTAGTTGTTATAATCTGTTGATCATATTTTTTATCCATGTTTTATAAATGTGTCCTGAATTGGTGACTTGCTCTCAGGTGAATCTGGACTTTCATTAATAAAAGGGAAATGTGTGACTCCAGATCAACTGATCAACTGAGAACACGATCCACGACTGTGGTTCTGATTTCATCAGGAACCTTTCCACCTCACTGCCTTACTCCTCCACTTCTCGTTGTTGATGCAAGAGAAGATATCCACCATGAAGTGATTGAGAATCTGTGGCCCGACAGGTGTCAGGAGGAAGAGAAACACTACACTCTAATTCTCAATTCTGTACTGAATTTGCACTTCTGTTTAAAAGAAGATTTCTGTATTTACATTCCTAAATGTGTGTTTTTCCTTTGTGCTATGCAGTTCAGTTATAGCACAAAAGGTTTGTTTGGCAGGCCTTTAAAACAGAATTATAGGGATTAGATTAATGTTGTTAATCCAAAGTAGGGAATCTCACTTGCTATGTATTCACAGCTGTAATGGACCATGAATGAGCCATTTGATATTAATTGTATTTCCAGTGTTTTGTGCATTCTTGATGTTTTTGCTAATGGGATAAAAACTCTGGCCTACACTTAAAAATAGATGTGATGCAAATGGAAGTGCAAGTGCAATAACAGAGACTTTAAATGATTGTATTTTGCAGAAAATGACTGTACCTAAGTCATGACCAAGAGATTTGCACAATATTGACTGATCAGTTACTGTATTCAAGTAAAATATGTTATATTTTGATCAGTAAAGAAAATATCATTTGATGACATTCATGCAGCATGACTGACTGGAAGGACATCACATGAGTAGAGATGCAGTCATAGACAATCACGATCATGTTGAGAAAATAATTAATAGGTGACAAAATTAATACAAAAAAAATACTGTAAGTGACATTACTCATCATGCATTGTATGAATTTAATTACAATAATCATACATCTAACAACACTGCATAAAATGAAATTAAAAAAAAAAAAAAAAAGAACTGGTTTTGGAACACAGTGGACCTACTCCCTCTGTAAATACAAAAGGATGTAAAGCAGTACTTTAAGGTAAGAGAACAGAATGGAAGAATTTAAATTTTAATGTGATTAAACTTTACTGAAAACAAAACATGTTAATATTACCTTCAATTAATACAATTGGAATTCTTACACAGTAGATTTTAAAAAGCTGAAAGGTAAATATATAACAAAAGAGTCCAACCTTGTCTATATTTTCAGTCATGGCAATTTTTTCTGATATCCTCATATTTATAGGAAATCGATATATAAAAAAATCAAATCACAGAAGCAACAAACATGACCTGAAACACTACAGCAATACAGACATACAATGAAACAAACAGAGTGAGAGAGAGCGAAAACCAAGTCAGTGCTCCAACAATCTGAAGATGATACTGAAAGGAGATCTGCTGTTTCCAACACTTGCTTCCATGACAACTGCCTCGCAGGGCCCCCGACCCCATGGCTTGTCTGTAATGAATCATCTGCCCTGAAGGTGAGGTAACACCCACAAATGCTCACATATGTGCATGCAAAGACTGAGACGCGTGGCAAAACACGCACACACACACACGCACGCACACGCACACACACACACACACACACGCACGCACACACACACACACACACACACACACACACACACAGCCTGTCACTGCCGTGTTTTCTTCACACGCCAGATTGGTTCCAGGATCTGCATGTTTACCTCTGACAGAAATGGAGTTGGGGAAAAAATACACACCTACTTGTTTACATCAAGTGAATTGTTTGTTGGCTGAAGACAAATGGACTGTACATTTAACCACAAGAGCTATTTCCACACCACTAACACTGGCCTTATATACTGGTTCTGAGACATAACTGGTGTTTTGTACATGAACTTGCTTTCATGTAACAGTATGTTTTTATCAGGCTACGCCATATGTGAGGTTATATAGTGTTGAGGGGGAAAAAAAAAGTGTGATCCTTTTACTCCTGACAGGTTCTATGGAGGCAGAGAGACAGAGCATGTGTCAATCACACCTTTCATGAAGAACCTAAGAGAGAGCCAACAAATCCTCTGCTTGCATTACCTTTTGAAACATCTGCCTGTGAATTTATTGTGGTTGACGTATTTTGGTCCGAGCTATCAAAAGAAGGAAAGTTTCAAATTTCACACATGTTTGAAAGCTCTTAAATTATACCCATGGCTGTTCCGCGTTCTTGGCCTGTGCGATGAGTTTGACAAAACCATCTATTACACCAGCACCAACCTGGGGCCCCATCTTTCTCTTTCATCATTCATCTTCCTCTCTCTATGTGCCTCTGTACAGAGATTGAGAAATACTGCCCCAGAAGCAGCCATTTTATTGTCAGAACCTCAATGCTATACTGGCTCTTAATGTACTAAATTAAAAAATAGAGACCACAAATTAATGTAGTGAGTGCATCTGACATAGTGCTGTATTTTTCTATGTTAATATTTTCATCCTGCATTTAATATTACATCGTTGAATACTGAGGCTGGTAAATCCAGAACAATTTTACTACAGCTTTTGTGTCTTTACATGAGGTAGACCATATATCATACATGACTAAAGTGAAAATAGTGAAATGTTTTATATACTCTCACAGACATTTTACTATGGGAGTTGTTTTAGTCCATGCAATGTAAAAAAAAACAAAAAACAAATAAACAAACAAACAAAAAGAAAGAAAGAGCCTTTTTTATGGGAAATTGCTCAATAATTATTAATTTTTTGTAAATGAGAGATTTAACAAATAGGTTTTTCATAAGGAAAATAACCTAATTTTAAGTAACTAAATTTAAATTTGCCTTGAATAAAATATTCTAGCTAATAATAACGTAGATAAAAGCAGTAATAAGCTAAAGCAATATTCCACCCAAGTAATGAGATTATTTTCCTTATTATAAGAGTGAGACGACTTGTCCATGTCCATGTTGATCATTTTATTTCCTGTAATAGTAGGCTTCAACTTGCTTAAATGTAGTTGAAGCTAGAATTGATCAGACTGGTCTAACTGAATGTTATGTTGTTTTTGGATTATGGCTAACAGTTAGCACTGCTGGCTAATGCCTCAGGTTATGCACTGAGAAAACTTTACCACTCTGGACATATTTGGCTGAACATTCACATATAAAACATGACATATTTTCTTCCACTACATTTTAGAACCAATACCACTATAAATACATATAATTTATATATAAATATATAAACTCACTATATTTATCTGACAGTTTTAGTTATTTTTTACTTAGACTTTTTGGCATTAAGATCTTATAATATACTGTGCAATGGTTTGTTATAAATTAAACTGTAAGCTAGATAGATTGAATAGCTATATGAACTGAAACTTTTGGTTTACTGACCAAAAACATACATAAAAAGTCTCATTCTTAGACCTTTTAAAATGTGGTTCTAAACAAAATAGCTGTGTTTATTTTCCATTATTTGGATGACTTACAGATTAAGAGGGCACCTTTTTTTTTTTTTTTTTTTTTTTTTTTTTTTTGATGTTAATTTTATACAAACTATTTCTTTTGGGTGCTACAAAGGTGTAGTTTGTTAGTTTATTCGGGGATGTAAATTCACTTCAGAGTCTGTGAAATTTATTTAGGCTATTAGCAACAAAGCTAACCTGACAAACTTAGCCAAGACAGGTATGCTCATGTTGAATGGCCATTTGTAACAGTAACAGTAACTATTTTACCCATTAAAGACTTTTATCAACTGCTAATAAACAAAAATCATGCTGAAAAAAGAATCTGAATATCTAAATATGCATATATTTACAGCGTACATAGTGTATTTTTGACCCGAATAGGGTGTTGCTAATCGTGATAATGAGCTACATTAGCGTTATTAGCACATATTTTAACAGTAATGAAACAGCCAACCTCCAGATGCCCCATTTTAGTTGTATAAAATTTTTAGGTGGCTGTACTTTTGCTGTAGTTTGTAGAGCCCTGTCAAACCAAATGCACTTTTGATGCTTGATACAAGATAATTTGGTTGTAATGAAAAATACTGGGGCTGTTTTTGCAGTGCAGGTTTAGCAGAAGGCAGTGGTTGTTATCCTTCAGTCCCCTCAACACCCCGAACATTGTGTCCCAAATTGTGATCATATCGTTAATGGGTGAATTAAGATGAGTATGGTGGGTTGTATATGGGCCACCGCCATGCTGTTAAGGATTTGCTTATCCCTGATGAATCAGCGTGATATGCCATGTGTTTCTGACCTACTTACCAAAGCATGACCCATGTATACATGAACCCACGAGCGGGTATAACCTGTGTGCACATGCTAAACCAACCAGACCTGAACACTGTCACACCTTCGCTTCTGTCTTCAGTTTTACAGTTTCAGCTGTACAGCTTTACTGCAGTCCCTGACACATGTATCCCCCTCCCTGGCGCAATTTTTTTCTTTCTATCTGTCCTTTTCTTGCGCTGACACAGACGCACATGCAAATGGAATCCTGATGACTGATGCTAGGTGTTAGAAAAAAATGTAGTCTAATGCTAAAATATGTATTTTCACTGTTATTACATCTCTTCTGCACATTCTCTCTCCTGTTTTGCAGTTTGCACCCTTTTCCCTGCACTGGTGCCCCATTTCTTCGAACTTGCTCCCCATCCATCAGGGCGTCAGTTCTCCTATTTAAGCCCTAAGGCTCTCTGGGGCCATGTTTTTAAGCTACGGTCTTCCACTTATCTTTATGGCTTCAAGCACTCAAGATGACTCTGTTTTTGTGCACAGTAAATTCTTTGCACTTTGAAAAACACTCATTATATTTTTTATTATTACTTCGGCCGCTTTTGAAGTCCTGCATTTCACTCCAAAGCACTCATTGCAAAGGAAATGTGTGTGGTGTCAAATCTACTTTGTTTTGAAATTTTTTGAATAATTGTATTACCGTAACCATGCATACAGCCTAAAAGTGTACGCACATGTATGTTTTGATCATTTTCACAATAAATAGGCATTACTTCAGGTCCAGTATCTTAGTTGCTTTCTGTTTTTGTCTGTTCTGTGGATAAAAAAAAGCATGTCGTCTCAGCAGAGTCAATGTGCAGTAGATTATTAGATTATTTTGTTTGCCTTCTACGGCCAGTGTAAAACAGTCTTTCCTCTCAGCAGGAGAGACTTGTCTTTGTTTATGTATGCTCCCCTCTCCCTCCCTGGGTTTATTAGAGTCATGTGGCGTGGATTGTTTTGAAGAATGACCCAGTGCGCCGAAACAACGACCCCTGGTGATAAGAAGTTTGAAGGCATCTCGGGTTCCTTACATAACAGACATCGGCTCTGCTTTTGGCGCAGCTGCTTTCTGCATCAGATGTAAATGAGAGCTTGGTGATTATAATGAGAACATTATAATTCTGTTCATGTGTGCTTGGGAACTCGGGCTTTAATATGCACTCTAAGCCAGATTAATCAGTTGAACACACACAATTAAAGTAGCTCCTATTATGCAACTGCTCTGGTGCAGAAGGCTTGGTACAGGGCTTAACAGGTTGTTTATATGCCGCGGGGCATCTTTGTGTCAGATTCGTTGTATTTCATTTTGACACTTCAAACAGGTTTTGGTGGCAAGATCTGATACATAACATCTTTGGCGACTGAAACAAGCCTGAGGTTGAAATTTTCCTCTGCAGAACCTGTCAGTTCATGAACAAAACTGCTCATATGAAGATTTTCGATGCCTTCCTGGAAAGTTTGCTTGTGTTCCATTAATGTGAACACAGCAATATAACGAAACACAACCGATAGAAAAAAACACATACAAAGACATTTGAAACTGATAGGGTTCAAATAACATTTCATGAATGCTAAACCTACTTATACAACAAAACAAAGTAGAAAGTAAGTGCAGATCTTCATCGTCATGTCAGCCACACTGTCTCTGCACAACTTCACACTGTATTTGCATCCGTATCCACCACAGAACTTTCACATTTTATAGCAATTTAACAGCATTTCACCCACTGCCAGTATAATTATCTACAGTGTCAATATGTTCATTCTAAGAAGGAGCTGGAGATCAACAATGGTGTGCAGTTCATTACTGAAGGACTTAAAGAACTGCATTTGGAGCTCGCTTACGTGCTTCATCTGTTGTTTAGTTACTAATTGTCATAAAATGAAACCACTTTCATGTCAGTATGGTTGTGAATGCTAAGAAATCCCTCAGCACACACACCATCACATCACCGTCTAGTGAGCAAATTGATATATATTTAAAATACATATGCCACAGTTGGCAAATATGGAAATTAGATTGATAGAGGAAAACAGAGATTCATCATTTTGTGTCCATAAAACTCTGTAATACTCAGAGACATCTCCAGAAGCTTTTATCCAGCTAGATTTAATATAAACAGATGTTAGATGAGATTAGAGCATCATTTATTGTTTTTCAAATGAGCTTCTGGGTTACCTGGGAAAAGGGAAACTGGTTTTAATAAGATCATATACACCAGTCTACGGTGTACAAATCAAAACTAATAAACACACATACTGGTTTATTGCAGTGAGAGATAACAGTGCGGGGGTTTGTTAATACTATTTTACAGTTTGACCAACAATTTAGATATTATCTATTAACATTCCCATCATCCTTAGCTTTATTTTGACCATGTCAGACATGAGAACACTGTAAAAAGTTCAGTTGATAATAAAAACGTGTTACATTTACCGAATAAAAATAACTAAAACAGTCATTCATATTGAGTTGAGTTAAGGATATGGAAATCATTTATTGATTATGTTTTAACCACAATCAGTAGAAAACAATCTAAGTATACAATACTGAGTTGGCTTTAATAAATGAAAAGGAAATGTGAAAATGGATTTATTTAACTGGAGTCATTCAAGCTACTGATTTCAGCCATTTTGAGTTTCCACCTCATAAGTAAAGAAAGTTTAATGATATTTTGATGATCTGAGAGTTGTTGTAGCACGAAAAAGCCTAGCACATGATTTCCATGCCTTAATTTATTATGACCTATTAATGACATTATTACTAAATATGTGTATGACTGATCACTGATCAGATTCTGTCAGATGTGACCTGAATGTGACTCAGATGCTCTATTGTTTGTCTCCACAGGGATGCTTGGAAAAGTGGCATCACTTTTTCATAACGGCATGAAACAACGTCAGGTCATCTGTATGGGAGTAAGTCACACATGTTCAAGTGAGAAGCAAGTCTCGAGTCTTAGCCTCTAAGCCTCAAGCAAGTCCTGAGTGTCTGTGGTGAAATTTAAGCAAGTCAAATTCAGTTCCTGTTAAAAGCCAAGTAGGAAAGGGAAGTTATTGTTGATGTCAACCAAGTGATGAGTCAAGTCATATGAACCTCTGATGATCTATGTACAGGAAATGTTGAACCATCAATTGCACGTCACCCAAATGAAAAACACAACAGTGAAGGCATTTTAATACTCTTCTACATCCTACTATATCTCTTATTAACAATTGGAGGCTGCCTTATGATGAATGACACATACTGCATTAGAATTCACCCAGTTGTATTTCAAGAACCAAACATGACTAACCAGTGTGTTTCTGAGCAGAATGGCTTCCCAAGTTATGATGCGCAAGATTAAGTCAAGCTGAGTCTTTTGTCTATGTGACTCAAGTAGGTCTCATATCATAAAATTGTGACTTTTGTCAATTCATGTGACTCTATAGGTTGGTGTTCTGACTTGGACTGAGAGGAGAGAGCTGCAGAGGGAGGATGAGCATTTTCAGTTTTCAGTATTTTCAGCTCCTGCAGCTTTAATATTAGATTCAATTTACTTAAAAGAAATTAAGCTAAATGATTTAAGTACATCTAAGAAATATAAAAATTTTGCAGCTCTAAAGTCATTGACTGGATTACTTTTATGATACCAAGTACACTGTGTATACCATGTACCAGTATACCATTATAATTGCACTAGTGCGTTGACCTATGGGGATCCACAGGTTCTAGATGTGGTGGTTTTTATGCTGTTGTGTATTCATGCATGCTGTACCGAATTTGTCCAGCAGTCACCGCCAAAGCGTTCTGGCCATAGTAACATGATTGTAAGGCTATTGTATTGTAAAACTGCTAATATCTCCCAAAATTATTGGTCCTATCAACTTGCCATTTTCGCTAGTCTGTTCCTTGACCAAAAATACATAAGTACGCCAAACTGCAGCAGTAAGCTTTTTCCAGATTTTGTGTGAATCCTGAGACACACATACACGGACGCATACACGCAGAGGCCACTTGGCTTTTAGAATATATATGTGAACAGTATCTTGGCGAATCGTAACAAATTTGAAAAGATTTTCTGTGTGGAAGTAATTTGGTGGTATGTTTGTATATTTGATTAACTTCCTTTTCCAAATAACTTTTATAGAATATTTTTCAATTTCCAATAATATTACTTGTACTTTGGGATTTTCCCCATGGTCATGGTGAGTTTGTGGTAATGTTGAGTTTGGCATTGACCTCACAGCACAGCTTAATGACTGAGGACATAAACCAGGACATATGTAAAAACTGGGAAAGCCAAATATTTAATTTGACACTTTATTTACTCTCTAAACTAATGTGATTCTCTTCAAACAATGCTTATTTTGAAGAAATGGTCAAACTTAATCAGTTGAAATGACTGCCTGCTATGGTTAATTAATGAGGCTGTGTACAGTGTTGAATTATCTTGGCTCGGTGTTAGTTTGAACCAACATATTAGGTGTAGTAGGCTTTACTTACTTTTGTTAATGTGCAGGATTTCTCATTACATAACATAGTGTCAGTAAACAATCCTTAATTAGCCTGACCTGGTCCACATTGTGCCAAAGCCTCTGAATAATAGATAAAACAACTCAACACTCTTCAAGTGACCCACTTTCTTAATTTATTACCTTCACACTTCTATTTTTTTGCCTCAGTGTGGGTAAAGACGACCTACACCTGGACAAGCTGGTGCTTTTGATTCAACTGCAGCCCTGTTCGTGAAAATAAATTACATTTGTGAAATGTGGCGCGGCATGTTGGACTCAGAAACGAGGACATAAACAAGACAACAAAGATTTTCCTGTTTCACTGTCCTGTTTCACAGACATTTGATTGTTCCACATCTTGTGATTGCAACTTGTGATCAGTTGTGCAATCTGTAGAAGAAAGCGGTAAAAGGATTATTGACAGTCACAGAGCAAGACCAAGAGGGAGCAGTATGGGTTTTTCTTCTGAAATTAAAAACACCCCATATTTATTAATCATTTTCCAATAAACACATTACTTTGTTTTCAATTTACACTTTTAATTTAATTGAATAATAATTTTCTTTTTTAGATTTATATGCATGAGATTTGGAGGAATGTGAATGTCAATGAGGACACGTTGGACAAAAATACATTATCACCTTGTTTTATAAAACTCAGCTCCTTACAAATTAAGTCACAAGACATGAAAGCAATAATAACTGCGTGGTTTATTTCCCTATCAGTTTTTAGAGAACTAAACCAGTGAACACAAAGTTCGAGTGAGAGACGTGCACATGTGGAAGCACATAGCTGTTAATCTATTGTCATGGAGACTGATTGTCTTCATGAGGCGTGAGGGGTGGGGTTACAGGAAGAACTGGGGCCTTTTCAATGCATTTGAACAAAAGCTGCTAAAATGAGGAGGCTGTTTTGGATTCTCACCTTCTCAAACTCAGTGTGCATGAACAGAAGCAATCAGTAGAAAATTGTGAAATGACACCAGGAGCTAATGAAATCACCAGCAGCTGCAATCAAGCCATTTAATTCCTTTAAATGAACACAACAGTTCGTCTTTGAGTGTAGCAGAAAAGCAATAATATTCTAAAGGGAATAAATAGTTTTCTGATCCGCTGCTGTTTTTGCTGCTCATTCACTCAGCCCTCCTCCCCCTTTTGATCACTTGTTTACGATGCATTTCCATTCTTCATCACTATTATCTGATCACATTCAATGAGGTTACAAAAAGCTTGGTTTTACCTTACCTCTCACAGCTTCACAGCGTGTCAAAAGATAATAGAGTAGTATTAGCAATGGGAGTTGTGTAAGTATCATACGAGATATAAACAAAGCGAGGGGAACGTTTTTTGTTTCTGTCATAATGTAATAGTATATTTCACCCTTTATCTCAGACAGTATATGATACAAGGTCAGGATCTTGCCCATCCTGGTAATTGTGCAGATGATGAATAGAAGTGTGAATAGATTTGTGATACACAATCATGGGGATACTTCAATTTGTATCTATTGTAGATGTAAGGCCATGCAAGGCCAGACGACTACACACTGAGTGAAAATTTAGACACGTTTCTACAATACAATCACATACCGTACATTCAGATCAGACATGATTACTGTGAGACACTTACCATTGAAGCGTCATTATGTTGTGAGCACTATTTTTCATTTTATTCAGCATTTCACAGGAAAATTTGTGCCAGATAGACTGACCTTGTATAATGAAGAATATGACCAACATGGGCCATTAATAAAACACAGCTCACTGTATCTGAGATGTGGTTGATTGAGTAATTTCATTCTGTAGACCAGTGACAATTGTGAATTATTAATTTTTTATTCTTTCTTTAATGAAAGAGTCTGAGATCAAGATTGTATTTTCATAAGAAAAATGAATACAAAACACACTTGATATGATATGATGCCATTGGTTCATTACATATTACAGTAAAATATTATTATCAAAATCCATCCATCTCTTCTGAAACCCTATAAGACTTTAAACAGGCACCAGAGACCAAAAGCACCGACTGATCTAATACAGTTAATGAGTTGTAAACCACATAACCTATCAATACATTTATCAATACAAATGAATAAAATGCAGTTTAACAGCTTTTCATCATCATCAGATATGAAGACACACTTGTTTTTTTGTTGTCAGTGAATTTGTTGAAAAAGTTGCCTTTTAAAATTTTTTCTCTGTTTTGATACATATGAACACAGAGTTAACATGCTACAGATTGACAAAGCAATATGAAAATACACATTATGCTAATGATACACATGTAGACATGCAGTATGTCTGTAACTAGTCTCTGCATTTTGTCTGTTCACCTCTGCTTTGTTGTGTATATGTCCTTATCAGAATGAAAGGGAAAGGGCCCTTTCACACTTAAAAAGAATATGAAAAAAAAAACCCAAAAAAATGCACACATTTTTTTTCATGGAAGGTTTTTTTTTTTTTACAGAGGCCAGTGATTTAGTTTTTTAGTGTGTGTGTATATATATAAAAAAATATATAAAATATATATGTATGTATATATAAAACAAATATGCATCCACCACCTTCAGCTTATTGGGTGTCGAGGTGGTGTACTCGTCCAGAAACTGATTTTTTTTTTTTTCACACCAAACAGATATTTTCACAGTGGACATTTCTGCATGAGTGAAAACAAATGTGACTGATGAAATCCACTGTTCATGTCAACTTCTATTATCATGTACCACCCATCCCAAAGTAATGCATCCAGCATCCACCATCTACAGTCACACGAATTCGTCATAAGGCTCTGTGCAATATTACATGCACCTCCGGCCTGAAATGAATGATGTTATCTGAGCTCCACAAAGACAACAATAGATTTGTTTCAGCATGAGGTGACTGTCACCTGAAGTGACCCTGATACAGGATTTTTCAAACCCATTTTTGCCTTTCAAAGTAATTTGAGAAGATTTTTTTTCTTTTTTAAATTGTAACATGCCAAAGCAGAAAATTTACACCAGACCCTGTGTTTTGAAAAACTTACATGCAAACTCTTTTGTATTGCACTGTTGTGAAATGACTTTTAAACTGTAAAATGAGAAGCAACTAAAGCTGGGAGAGAAATGTAGTGAAAGGTGCAAGAAATTGTGTCACATTTGAGCTTAACTCTCAAAGGCCCAGAGCAGTGTTTCAGACCTTGGCCTTTCTGTATTGATTCTGTTTTGTCTTTGTTTTAGAAGCACCGTTAGTATCATCTAGTTCTTTTTTTGGACATACCAAACCGATATGTCACTCGAGCCTTTTGGGAAATTTTGTTGTGAAGTGCATTGTGGGAATGGGAATTCCACCCAGCTACAGTACGGCAGCAGCAGCAACAAACATGGAAATGGCTTCATTGCTTCTTGCTGCTGTGGCTGCATGAAATTCCAAAAAGGCCCAAGTGATGGTTTGGTTTTGGTTTTGGTTTGGTATGTAAACAAACAGATGGCTTGTGATGGAGTACTCACAGAAGTTGTTCACTGTGAGGGGAAGTGATTTAGGTGTGTTAGCACGGAAAGACTTATGTCTTTGCTTGTATATAGTGATAAGGAAACTATCACTCAAGTTATACAAATTTGAAGAATCATACACAGCTTTAATCATGAATGTTCAAATATGACCTGAGTGGAACAAAACAGCAAATTTCTTAATTAATCTTTAGAGCTGCAGAATTTAGCCACTGTTACCCATTAGTCAGTGGTAGTTGAGTGTGCAACAAATAATCCCAGCATGTCTGCAAATGCTTGATGAAATCTACTCTTTATCCACTTTGTTAGGGTAGCATGTAGCATTAGCTAACTGATCAGTAACCCCTCGCACTCCAACACCTCTGCGCTTTGCCAGTCTGAAGTTGTTGCATGGTAAATTTAAGACACAGAGGGTAAGACAGTTATAAGTGTCAGTGTCTAAAATAAAAATGTTAAATGAATATTCATCCCACACATTGTCTAGATCAGAGGTGTCAAACATGCGGCCAATCCGGCCTAAAAAATGAATTTGCAAAGTGCAAAAATTACACTGACGATATTAACGGTCAAGGGTGCTGAACTAGTTCAGGGGTCACATACAGACAAATATGATCTCATGTAAAATAATAGCATAATTATCAATAAATAATGACTCTAAATTTTTGTCTTGGTTTAATATGAAAAAACAAAACAAAAACAAAAACAAAAAATATTACATAATGCCCCTGAAAGAAAATGAGTTTGATATCCCTGGTCTATTTGATCAGACACATGAGCATCTGTGGGAGGCAGCAGGCATACATCTGACAAACAGAGGATAAATAATTATAAACAGGATATAGAAATTCAGTCCTCAAGGCCTCTGCAAGTTGATTTGTATTGAACCTGCACTATCATGTACACTGTTGCGCATAAGTTTGCAATAAAATATTCTTCCCTCTTGTCAGTAAATAACTGTGACTTATGTGTGTGATTTATTCTTGATAAAGTGACACTGGGGCTAAGTATGGTGATTACTGTTGTGCATAAATAGAAATAAAAAGAAGAATGTGTCTGAAAACAAAATTACACCAACTTTATGGGTAACAGTGTAGATTAAAAATTAAACATGAAACCCACTTGACAGGAGCAAACGACACCAAAGGCTTTCAGTGGAAGTGTCCTCAAAGAACTTGTGATCTCGAAATGGTTCTTTGACATTCAAGTGACTGATATGGTGGGGCTGACCGGGTCAGAGGCAGCAGAGTGCTGTGTATCAGTCCACTTGGTCTCACTTTCAGTCATGCTGTGGACACTGCACTGAGGTAAGACAACGCACAAGATAAGACGTATCACAGCGAATGATCTGTAATGGCTCGGAGGAGGCTCAGTTTTCAATTAATCTAGCCCTCATTGTGTTACAGCACATCAGTGCCACAGCTAATCACCAGGACCAGGTCTGACACACTGACACAAATTTAACGTTCACTGCACACGCATTCATCCATAAGGCTCTGCACGAAGTAGTGATTGGGCAGTACTGTATGTAGCAGATGCATCGATAAGTAACTGTGAGTCTTGTCTTGTAGATTTTTTTCTTTAAAATAAGTCACATTCCTAAAAAAACAAGCTTAAATCAGAATTTCTCTGAAGTCAAAATCACGTCAGATTAAATTTACAATTCTCAAAACTCAGAGAGACACACGAATAAATCACTTTTCAGCAAAGATAAACCATTTAATCAGCTTCTAAACAAAGTAGGTTGGAGGATTTTTGTTACAGAAAACACAAATGTGTCTTATACTTGGAAGGAAACATCATGGTTCAGAAACACAAATATCACTCTATATTCTAGTCACGATGCATCAATTTAAAGTATTCTTACATCTTGCTGTTGTGCTTCTGCAATATACTGACCCCTGAACCAGGTTTCCATGGCGACACCTAGTTGCTGCACCAACTTGCTCAGCTGGACAATGACAGAGGTAATCTCAGACATCACATAAAGCAGGTAAACACCTTTGTGTGAAGAAGAAAAGAAAAAACGAGGACAGTTTACTAGAAAATTGGTAAGTGATTGCAGAGGAAAATAGAGGTTGCATTGGTGAGTGCATAGAAAAAGCCAAAATGGGACACACACCCACGGACGGCATACATTGTTCTACTGCCCCAATAAACTCTGACCTTTACAAGTGACTTCTCCTTTGTGTCCTGCAGCTTCACCACACATAAAAAACTTTAATCTGTAAATTTGCCCTACATATGCCATAAACGTTTGATGGATGCTGTAATTGAATGAATGATGACAGTTAATGACATTTTCATTGAATGTTATACAAGGACATATGATCCCTGCAAAATCTTTCATCTGTGGACAGAACAAACTGACGCTTTCTCCACCAAAGTTGAACAAGCTGATGATTATTACACAGATAATCAGAGACTTTTTTTTTTTTAGCTTTAATTATTACAGTCCCTTTAATGATGATATGATATCAGTGTGTAGGACTCTTTTGCGACTCTTCAGTATGCAATATTTTCTGTGCACAGTGTACCTTAATGTCTGTATAAAAATAAAAAAGAAAGAAAACAAGTGGCCCCTCGCACATATTGTAGCTTGTTGTGGCATCGATCCTGCTGTTGTCATCATGTCTATGCATGTGGTGATGTCAGCATATCAATTGCCTCTATATATGTGCCAAGTTTGAAGTAAAGTGAAACAAAATTGATGTTTTTATAGACATGTGAAATTTCACCCATTATAAGTAAATGGGGGAGAAAAAAAAGGTTAAAACAATTCATAAAAAACTGAAACTTTGACCTACTTTTCCCAAGATATAATGACATATATTTTGCATCACTGGAAATCTATAAACCAAATTTTGTATGAATTTAACAAAGAGTTTTTCTGCTACAGATATTTGAAATTTCACCCATTATAAGTAAACGGGTAAAAAAAAAAGAATTAAAAAATTCACAAAAAAAATTTAACTTTGACCTACTGCTCCCAAAATGTAACAAATTCTATTGTGTGTCACTGGAAATCTACAAACCAAATTTGGTATGAATTCAACCAATAATTTTGCTGCTAGAGTGTTAACAAACAAACAAACAAAGAAACAAACAAACTGAACCAAAAACAATACTACCCCCCCCATGGGGGTGGGGTAATAAGATCAATATATGAAAAGCATCAAACAGTTGGAAACAAGAAGAAGCTTAGGGCTGCAGTAAAAAGGAAATTACATAACTATGTCATCATCACCTTCAATGTGATTATCAGGAATATCTCAGGCAACTGAAATGAAGAATAAGCACATCTTATGATTTATTAAAATAATCCTTTAATGACTGTGGTAGCAAAATGGATGAATAAAGAAGGGTAAAGAAGATATAATCATTCAAAACCACTCTGATCTGATATTAATAGCACCAGTTCTCGGAAGGCAGATTGAAGCAGTGTTGGCAGTGATGTGGACCGATCTGTTGTGGTGAAGAGGAAGCTGAACCACAAAACAAACCTCAGTGTACCAGTCTGTCTGCATTCCTACCCTCACCTGTGGTAACAAGCAGTGGGTAGTTACCAAAAAAATGAAATCATGGATGTGTACTGAATGCTTCCTTTGTGAGGTGAAGTCCAACCAGGGGGATATCCCAGGGCAGACCCAGGACATGCAGGCCAGATTATACTGTATGTCTCAAATGGCCTGGGGATGTCTCTGTGTTCTCAGTGTCCTCCCAGAGAAACTAGAGGAGGTGGACGGAGAGAGGGAAGCCTGGGCCTCTCTGAGTAGGCTGGATGTATGTATGTATGTATGTATGTATGTATGTATGTATGTATGGATGTATGGATGGATGGATGGAAATTCTAGGTCAATATAAGAATTGATAAATAATAATATTTTGTCTCTTTTTTGGTTTTACTGTCATTTATTCTCCATTTTGTTCCAGGGAAGCAAAAAAAAAAAAAAAACATTATAAAAACTAACTTTCAGTCTACCCATGACCCTAGTGAGGATAAAGCGGGTTCAGAAAATGGATGGTTGGCTGGACTTTCAGTCTATGAATGAGCACAAATTCAGTGTAATACAGTAGATACACATAGTCCACTGCTATTGGTGAAATTATTTTTGATGATAGCTAATGTTAGATACAATCTATCTGAGCATTTCAACATGATCTTAAGGTCAGATTGATGATAATGTAAAGGTGAGTGTTTTTAATTTCCAAAAATAATTAATGTGGACAAAGCATAAAGAACAAATTTAGCATATAAAAAAACTACTTAGCCCATTAAAAACACTCTGTAAACGAAATGTACAGCCTACAAGTGCCATGTCTGGTATTTAACAGTATGTCCTGACCTGCACTATACCGACACAAACAGAGAGCATGAAAAACATGATGTTCAGACAAATAACAGCCGAGAAATAACCTTCCAGACAGCAGCAAAAGGGAAGACTACTTTGTGATAATTCTGGCCTCTCCTTCAGCACTTTTCATATTAGACGAAGCCGCTGCAATTTCTCATGAACTGTGATAAATGCCGTCTCAGAAAACGCCTGAAATGCTGCCAGCTCCTTTGAGGACAGATGAGGTAAAGGAATGGGTAGATGGATGGGTGTGTTTAGCAGGATCCGGGGATGACATGAACGTGGTGAGTCAGCCAAGAAAAATGTTATGTTCTCCCCATTCACTTTGTCTGCTTCTTTCCTTTTTTTTATTACAGTATTAGATGAAGTTGTCAGCACTTGCGGTTCAGTATTTTATATTCTTTAACTATCAAGCAGCAGGAAAAAAAGGTGTTTTCCACTGATTTGCTGACACATTTAACATACGACCAGGACGCAGCTAGTGATTAACAACCAGGTAATACATGTCATCTACTCAAAAAAGATAAATACTGGTGATAAAAAGTTGAAGTGCATCATCATAAGGAGAACATATTTTATTCTTCATCGAAATCACAGTAGTTTTACCACAAGATAAAACACATACAGTTGCGGAAAGAAAATATTACACCACCCTTGTTTTCTTCAATTTGTTGTTCATTTTAATGCCTGGTACAACTAAAGGTACATTTGTTTGGACAAATAT
>JAPQRP010039351.1:0-14414 GCA_037367295.1 Apogon hyalosoma | reverse complement strand
GCGCACACACACACACCAACACACACACACACACACACACACACACACACACACACACACACACACACACACAAACATACACACAATGCCTTGCGTCTGATTGGGTGCAGTATTTGATGATTCACTTCCAGCTGGGGACAAAATACACAAGAACACATGGTTGGACTGCCTGGAAATGTTACAAACTTAGAAAGTCTACAATAAGACTTTGAAACAATCATGGAGAGAATTCCTTACTAAATGACAAAAACTGCCTCATCACTCTTTAGCTACTTTAAATTTCTAGCTAAAATTCTTGCTTTTTCGTGATTTGGTGTGGTATGATAGCACAAACTTAATACCTTTAATACAAAAAACCCTGAGTCTATGAGTCTACCCTATGCCCTATAACAAATTCAATCCTTTATCATATTGATGGATGCATGAGTGAAGATGTTGGACATGAAACCCTTCATAAATTAGCACAGCAACCTGCCAACATCAAACCTATGATAGGTAAGGTACTTAAAAATGCTATATTCCTGCTGAAACTGTAAGCTAGCGATGAAGAAACCTTTCTCATGCATCCAGTCACTCAAGCTAGCTTAAAGTGCAGCGTAAATATAAAGTATTACATTTAACAATGTCTTGTATATTATTAACCAGCAACAGCGTAATGACTTTAACGTACCTTCAAAGCATTTATGGATGCATTCTTGCTTTTGCCTCCTCCATGCGAGGACCCAGAGCTGTTGCTCCCAGACCTTTCCCTACCTTCCCCACCTTGGCTAACTCTCGGGCCGAGACGGTGTTGCCCAGCGCCGCGCCGTCGTCCATCATGGCGGCTGTCTTTGGACATCGACCAGCCGTATGTTCAATACTTAGTCACAAAAAAAAACCCAATAGTTAACAAGCAAAGTTATATTGTTGTCAGGGTTGATGGAATAACATGTCGGATAAATACTGCTTGAAGACAACCTAACTAAGCAGGAAGTCTTTTGATGTTACGTTTTTTTTTTTTACGAGCGATAGAATATCCAATAGATTTAGCATACAGTAGAAACAACATACCTTTTGACCAATCGTGTACAGTATAATTTGGGTCAAAGGGCGGGACATATTTGTGGAGGGCGGGACTTCCAACTGTCTACCATGGCAACCATGAAGAACGGGCGGGATGTTTGGTTGTTTTTGCAAGACTGTTAAGTGACCTACAGGCATAAGGAAAACCAAAGGAGAACTACACCTTACTTCACAATAAGACCATCAGGGACCTGGGTTCAAATGCGCCAATAACATTATTGTTACATATTATTAATACTTTCAAAAGTGATATCTCATGCTCCCCGAATCACTCTTTCACAGTTTGTTGTTATTTTGGAATATTTCTGTGCCATAAGGGAGGAAAAAAGGCTCTGTTGGAGAGAGGGGCTTTTATTATGAAAGTAATTACCGGAAGTGAATGTTATACAGGCCTGGGACTGACGCGAACCTGAGTGGGGAAGTTTTCACGGTAAAAGTAATCTTTGCTCAAAATGATTGATCTAGAGAAGGTATTAACTTTGTTGTAAGCTAATTTGTGTTGTTTGTAAAGTGTCAGTGTGTTTTGGTAAATCTTTATAATTGTCGATATTTGTGTGAGTTAAAGTCCACCTGACTCATTCTGGGTAAACAGATGAACGTGGCGAACATGACATTTCTACTGGGTCTTTTCTTTTTTCCTGTTTAAATCTGAGAAAACCTATTTGTTTCATTGTGAAATAGTAACATTATTTAGGTGGAGGCTTAAAGTATTCCCTCTGGTTTTACTGTCTCTAACTGCACTGTACTAGTAGTATTAAAAGTGTGCAAAATCTCAGGAACAAGCTTGCAGAGTTACATTTTACTGGTTGCTCTAATTAAAGTAATGTTTTCAATCCTATAACCTCTTTTCATGCTGTTTATTAATTACATTTTCACTCTACAGATGGCTCTCTTTACCCTGATGACCTGGTCGGTGTTGTTGCTGCAGTTTGGAGTTGGACAAAGCTTCCACAAACATCAAGATGATCATTACGTTGGACACCAGCACAACCCAGAGCATGACATGAATGTCCTGCTGGGAGATGAGGTCCGTCTTTTTTACTCCAAACAACATTGTTTCTAAACTTTACTGTCATTTGCTTCCTGACTGTTTGCATCTCTGATTGCATTCACTTACAGGACACTGAGGAGATCAAGAAACTTAACCCAGCAGAACAGAAAAAAAAGCTGATGCAGATTGTAAAGAAGATTGATACAAATGGTGACAACCTACTAAGTGCAGGTAACACAGTGTTTCCTATCGTTTCCTCAGTGTCAGAAAAAAAAAAGTGAACATAAATGTGGTTATAGGTCATGCACCATCTATTTTCTGTTTTCCTCAGAGGAGATTACTTTATGGATTCAGCATGTCTACAGAAAATATGCACTGGATGATGCAGAGGAGAGATTCCCTGAGTTTGACACTGATAAAGATGGTGCTGTTACATGGGAAGAATACAACTTAGTTTCTCATGGCCAGCTCTTTAGTTTTGATGACAGCACTATTCTGGAGGACACAGAGCAGGAGTCTCTCAGACACGTAGGTGAACCTTTTTTTATTGTTGTTAATTGCTACTTGTCACATCGTAAACAATATCATGTTATAACATAGCTTTGCATCCATTACTAGCTTCAGATGAAGGAAAGAAGGCGGTTTGATTTTGCAGATGTTGACGGCACACTGGGCCTCAATGTAACCGAGTTTCTGGCTTTCACTCATCCGTCAGAAGTGGACCACATGGCTGTAAGATCAGTTCGGCTTCTACTTCTGATACACATGTTTAAAATCCCCTTTTTGTTGTAATTTAAAATAGATGTATTGTCTTAAGGATTTTGCCATCGAAGATGTGTTGAGTGAATACGACTCAGATAAAGATGGATTCATCAGTCTAAGTGAATTTATTGGAGATCTCCGTGGTGATGGTAAGACCTCAGAGATTATTCATGAAGCAGAACTATCTGTTGTGAAGTTCCTCTGCTGCTGTTTTTTATTTCAATGGGTCTCCCTTATGCACTGTTGACACTTTTTTTTTCTTTTTATCAGACAATTCTCCTTCACAGTGGGAGATTGAAGAGACTGTACGGTTTAAAGACCTCTATGATCAAGATAAAGATGGCAAGTTAAATCGAGATGAGCAGCTACGTTGGGTTGCTCCTAATAGCTATGGTTCTGCAAGAGAAGAGGTAACAATTTGTTCAAATACTCTTTGAATAAGAGGTTTTGTACTGTAGATTGTATGACAGATAGTTTAAATGCCAATAAATTTTCACAGTTTTAATTCAGGGTCAAATATTGTGTTTGTATTCCCCTGTAGCTGGTTTTCATCATTGTTTTTTTAAATTTTTTTGGACTGTGCTTATGTTGTCAACAGGCTCATCATTTAATCAAGGAAATGGACCGTGATGGTGATGGACAGATCTCAGAGGCTGAAGTTTTGAAAAATCAAGACACATTTATGAACAGTGAAGTGACAGATTATGGCCGACAGTTGCATGTATCCCACGATGAATTATAACAACATATATGTTAACGTGACTGCATCATGTGGCACATACAATCGTCCTCAAAATTATTCATACCCCTGCCATTATTTGTGACTTTTATTTTTGTGATGAAATGAATGAGTTTCCTCAAGTTTGTTTGTGACTTATATGTGATCCACAAGTGAGGGAATAACAACAGATGATACTTGGAGGAATACTTTATTTCAGGAGTATTTTATTAGTGGATTTCCACAAAACGCCATGTTCAAAATTATTCATACCGTAGGTTTATAAAGTCCAAATGCCTGTTCTCAATAGTCAATAGGGTAGCCTTTGTTCTTGATAATGGTTCCTGTTAGTGTCCACAGGTTCTCTTCTGTCTCCTGTGGGATTTTGGTCCACTCTTCTTGAACCAAAGCCTCCAGATGGGTCCAGTTGGATGGTCTCCTACCCATCACTCTGGTCTTCAGCTCCTCCACATATTCTCTATATGATTTAGGTCAGGATTTGGACTGGGTCATGTCCTTGAACCACTGTTGCTCTACCTTGGTGGTATGCTTGGGGTCATTGTCCTGCTGGGACGTCCAATCAGGACCAATCTGGAGGTTCTCAGCAGGCGCTTTCCCGTTGTCATCCAGGATGTTGATATAATCCTCCTTTTTCATGATGCCCTGTATCTTGATGAGGTTCTCGGTGCCACTAGCAGAAAACCAGCCCCATAGCATTATGTTGCCACCACCATGCTTGATGGTTGGAGCTGTGTTCTTCTGCTTGTATGCTCCTTGCTTTCTCCAGACGTAGTCAACATCCATGTTTTCAAACAACTCCATCTTTGTTTCATCAGATCACAGGCCTGATGACCAAAAGCTTGGATCTTGATTAAGAAGAGCTCTAGCACATGCCAGATGAGCCTCCTGATGTTTCAACCTGAGTCATGGCCTCTTCCTGGGTCTGCATCCATGGAGACCTCCTTTGTGCAATACTCACTGGATGGTTGTCTGTGATACCTTCATATCTTTGTTATGGTGGTGCCAACATAAGGCGATGGTTATAACCTATAATACTAGGATGCTTCTCTGCTAGTGGCACCAGAAACCTCATGAAGTTACAAGGCATCATGAATTTAACAAGAAGAGTAGACCAAAATCCCACAGGAGACATAAGAGAGCCTGTGGACACTAACAGGAACCATTATCAAGAACAAAGGCTACTCTATTGACTATTAAGAACAGACATTGGACTTAGTATACCGAGGGTATGAATAATTTTGAACATGGCGTTTTTTGGAAATCTTCTAATAAAATACTCCTGAAATAAAGTATTTCTTCAAGTATCATTTGTTATTATTCCCTCACTTGTGGATCACATATAAGTCACAAACAAACTTGAGGAAACTCATTCATTTCATCACAAAAACAAAAAGTCACAAATAATGGCAGGGGTATGGATAATTTTGAGGATGACTGTATATCTTGATTTTGAATGTAAATGTTGTATATTTCCTACATTGTGCTTTAACATTAGTCACGCGACTGATGTCAAGTCCCAGTAGTGTCGCCATGATGAACACTATGTGATAGTACAGTATGTTTACACAATAATGTGAAGACATAGATTGCAACACAGAGAAGAAAGTGCCGTCACAAATTGCAAACTTCAAGATGATCACAAGTGTGTTATTCTGCTGTTCTGAAATTTCACAGTAAAACATGCTGCAATACCATTGTATTTACTGTTACACTGAATGACAGTCCTTGTATTGCCCGAATTCCTACTGCAGGAAGTAGATCTTTAAAGGGTGATTTTAACTAAAAAGGATTTTGTGTATGTCCATGCTAACAATCCTGTAGCTACTTTTTTTTTAATCAATGGTCACAGTTAACTGGTTTAATTGTTGCTGTGTATCATTGGAAGGACTGTAAAAAAGAGCTTAAGTGTGTCCAGTTGTGGTTACTGCTGACACGTCATAGCTCTTCCTCATTTAAATCAAGTGAGTGAGTGTTGCCGTTTAAAGACTTATTTCCTGAATGTGTCGTGATCAGTTCCACTTGCACCAACCACAGCCTGTTGCACCGCTAGGTGTTATAAAGTGACTTAGCCCTGAGAGGCTGTAAGTTAGTTTGGACAGGGAAGATCCTCCAACAGGGACTATTTTTTTTAACCATTCCAACATGTCCTTACAGTTTAAAGATGCATTTTGGGTGAGTCTCTGTGAGTCTGTTATTTGCCAGTTTTTTGTAATGTTAGTTTTCAGAGTTTAGTTGTGAGTTTTTATTGAACTATGAATTATTTGTTGCTATACTTATTGTTCACTGGAAGCAGAAACAATCTTTTTAGCCTTTCAAACACATTCACTGCATGTTTCTCTTTCTTTTTGAGCTGACATGTAACCTATCCCAGTAATGTTCTGTTACTTATCTTTAACTACACTTAGACTTATCTTATCTGTAGACTTTTCTTTCTACCTTTTTACCTTGTACTTTGTATGCCAAGAGTCACTGATATGTGCTGAATTGTTTCTTCATTAAAGCCTGATTTTCTTTTGTGAATAGTCTAAGCTAAAACGGTCTGTCTCTGACCTGAGAGTGTGTTCTTCAGTTTCTAACAATATTCAAGTTGGCCACACTAACCAAACACTTCCTTTCCAGTAAAACTGATTTTTGTTTAAGTGAGAAAACAAACAAAACATTTACCATACAGCAACATTATGGCAGTAAATAAGTGTTTTATTGAAGGTGGGTTTTGGGTTTTACAATGCTAAGATAAATCTCTATTTCCTTTGTTCCTGTAACCTACCTGTTAGCACATGTGCAGTGTAAAACTGTGTATAATAAGAGCACAAAGCTTTAGGAACTGGCTTGTTAGGAAAAATCAACAGAAATGTAACATCACTTTACACTGGGTGGTGATATGATAACGGTAGAAGTTAATGTTCGAGGTTTCTGCATCAGTAATCCTATCTCCACGTAAGTCATGATTCATAATTGTACTGACTGAATATGAAAGTGTTCCATTAGTAGGCTCTTTTAGTTCTTTACATCGCATCTTTTTCATTCAGCCAACATTATCTATACATAAGCTGCTGCACCACACCATGACAAAGAAGTGTGGGGTTTTTGTGGTCTCTTGTGTAAATGCTGAAAAGTAAAGACGCAGAACCATTTCCTCTTAAAATTCACACAAAAAAGACTTCATTCATTTTATTTTGTGTATTTAAAATTAAGGCTGAGATTCCGTCTTATTCAGTCTTATTCAAAGTGTGACTGGTATTTTCTAATTCTAGGGGGTTGATTTCATTAGTAATATTGGATATGAGACGATCATTCAGAGACTCAGTGATGGGCGACGGACATGCAAAGACCTGGAGGAGCTCTTGAAAATGAGGTGGGCTCAGAAACATTTGGTTTGCTCTTCCTGAATAAAAAAGTACCTTTTTTAGAATGTGGGTGAGCTGTCTTTTGGCTTTGTTCATGTAGAGCATCAGCGGAGGAGAAATATGGCAAGGAACTGGTCACAATCGCCCGTAAGGCAGGAGGTGTATATGAGATCAAGTGGGTGCACTGGTATACTTATATGTCTCAATGAATTCTACATTTCACAAACCTTTAAAATGCCTTAAATCTGTGCTTGTTCATTTTTTCCTCACAGCACTCTAAGAGCATCTTTTGATGAAATGAAAACACGTAAGCAATATATGTGTGTTTTTGCTTTTTTTTTTTTTTTTTTTTTTAACAGCATCCATGCTTGTGTCAGTGACTATATTGTATTTTGTTCAATATATTGGCATTCAACAGAAATAGAAAATGTTGGAAACCTGCACATTCAGCTGTCTGGATTCCTCAAGGACGAAGTGAAGAGAATGGAACAGTTCCGAGAACGACAGAAGGAACAGAGAAAAAAAGTACAACTGAAAATTTTGTTTTTCCACTCATTTGCATCTGAAAAAAAATTCCCCCTCATGGTTTGCAGAGAGTTTTGGTTAACTTTCTCGTGCTTACTTTTCAGTTTGAAGTCATCATGGAGAAGGTCCAGAAGACAAAAGTCTCCCTCTATAAGAAAACAATAGAAGTAAGGTCTTTTTGTATGTATTGTGTTGCATCAGCATCTCAGATGGTGGTTTCAGTGAGACTATTTATAACCCTCTTTTTAAAATGTGGTATAAAGAAAGCATGCATTAACTTATGCAACATGTTTTACAGGCTGTACATCCTGTTTCAGTCAATATGTATGGGAAGGGTGCATAAATAGCTGGTATTATTATAGAAAGATACAGTAGCAAACAACTGTCTATTTAAGATATAAGAGGAAGAGGGAGTTAGTAAGATAATACTTGAATAACAGTTATAACATATTTAATGACAGATTCATGAAGTAGCTTCTCTTCTGCTCAAAATAAAGGAAGTGAATCTTTACTTGATGCACACTGTTTTTCCTCCCGCCATTTGACACCTCCTTTGGTCCCACCTTCCTGTTGAGGGTTCTTAGAACCACATTCTGATGTAAAGTAAAGTTTTGGTCCCACTGTTTCATGTGGTTTGTGATCTGTTCGCTTCCTAGTCTAAAAGATCCTATGAGCAGCGCTGCAGAGATGCTGATGAAGCAGAACAAAATGCAGAAAAGATGGGTAACACATCAACAGCAACACCAAAACTTATCGAGAAGGTAAATCTGGACTGAATAATACCTCAGAAAGAGCAGTGATTATCATTCAATAATGAGTTTCTACTAACAGGAGTGCTTTCCACCATATGTGACAGTATTACATCTTATTTTACATGTCTTGGTTTATTTCACACAAAGTAGCACCTTTATTTTGTAATCACTGTACCAAGTATTAACCACAGTGGCACTGTAGTGATTACCCTGGTCTACAACAAAATGCTTAAAGTAGAAATAACAGCAAAGACGCTTTACCAAATATGTGTCACTAATAAAGAAAACTTAACCTGTAAGGACTAAAGTTTTCAAGATACAGTACTGGGTCAAAATGTGAAATTCTATAAATTAAAAACAATGGGTATTTACAAAAAAAAAAAGAATATTTGTCTCAAAGATACAACTTCTACATTACAACACTGTCTGCACATTGCAATACATTAACTTTTCAGATTCCTTCCAGTGTAAGATTTATACATCTATTAAATAAATGTACATAAACGTATGTACTTGTGAAATAAAACTTTACCACATATCGTGAACATCAGCCAAGCAGCACTTTTACCATCTGTTTTCAAATCCATCTCATTAAAGTGTTTAAATTTTAGGACAGTTTATCTCTGAGGCAGATAATAAAATAAAATAAAAAATATAGTCAAGTGATTATGTTTAACAAACTGTACAACACCAGTTACTTCAGTGATCCATTCTTTCTGATACATCTGGCATTAACTTACATTAAGATTCAGATATAGTTATATTTAACATGAGACTTGATATGTGGTGGCGAACATATAAACAGTTTTTCAAGTAATACAGACAGTTTCTTCCCCAGTTTATCATCTCTACTTCAACATTATTACTTGGCTTAAAGCGTGTTTAAGTTTTAAGGCATAGATATTTGTTACTAGTGTGTTTATTTCAAAGAAAAACATAATTTATTTCTATTCTTAAATCTTTTTTTTCTCTTGTAGACGAACAATAAGGCTAAACAATGCAGAGAAGCAGCACAAGAGGCTGGTAAGGGCAAATGACGTGTCAAGAGATGATACATGTCTCATATAGAAAACCTGTGTGGTTTGCCTGTAAACTTTTTTTTATAGAAAGTGGTCAGGCTTGCTTCCTTTTTCTCAAATTTTAAACTGTGAGTTGACTGAAGTCAGCTCATAGATGCAGTATATAAACACTGTTTGGTATCAGTAATGTAGCTTCTATATGTATGTGATAGCTTAAGTCTATGTTTTAAGAGCTCAGTTTACTTCATAGCTAAACTCAGATCCTATTTTTTTTTCCTTTAGAGAAACAGTACAGATCAAATATTGAACAGCTCGACAAAAGTCGCCAAGAGTGGGAGTCAACACACATAAGCACCTGTGAGGTAAACTTCGCTTTCAAGACAGAGAATCACATTGTAGTTTAATACATTGTAAACTGTGGACATGAGGTTTCTTTTGAGGATGTTTAAAACTTCCTCTATTAGCACAGGATACTGAGTTATTAATCAACAGAAATGTTTCCAGGCAGCAAAGTTTTTCTACATGTGATAAGATTCGCAAAAGCTAATGCAGCTTGGATCAAAGGTCGCTTGTAAGGTGGAAACCTCGCACAATAAAGCAGGAAATTAAACACAATGAAAGAAGAAAAACAAGACACAGATTGAAGTGTGTGAATGTGGAGTGTCAGTGAATAAACCATTAATATATATAATTGAAAAATGTGCAAATAACCGTTATGAAACGTTTGAGACAAGAGGCAGTACTGTTGTGCAAGAAGCAGCATCTGTATATTTCCTAAGCGTGTTTTGTTCTAGTTTCACAGTGGTCAGACCTCTTTAACCCTCAAAAACCTAAAGCATCTAGTGATCTAAAATGTTTAATAACTTATGAAGCACTTATCCTGTCAATACATGTGAATAATTCAGGTAAAATGCGGTTTCTCAGCTTTTATGCAGCATCAAATGTGTCTTATTTGGACGTTCAGAGGCTGAGTCATTAGTAAAACCCATGTAGTGTGACGAATGCAGTGGTTGTAGATGCTTGTTTTTATGTTCAGTTAGTGATATATTTTCCTAAAAAAGTCCATTTTTATCGTTTTCTCTGTTTTAAATAACAAGCTTTAAATTTTATGAATAAGACAATATGGTGAAATATAGGAAAATATGTGATTTTCACTGAAAAGTCCAAAATGCAGAGGGAAATTTTAAAGTAAATGGTGATTAAAAAACAAACAAACTTTGGAATGGTTAGATGCAGAGAAAATTTAATTAAGAAGTCACCACAAAAATAATTCTAGATGGGGTTAGTAGTTATTTTTACAACCATACTGTGTTGCAGATGTTTCAACAGCAAGAAGAAGACCGCCTCAACATACTTAGGAACGCTCTGTGGGTGCACACGAACCATTTATCGATTCAGTGTGTGAAAGATGATGAGGTGGGTCACACTGTTATCACACGTCTGAATTGGACAGACTCAGCAAACCGTTACAATACACAATTAATGCACACATTTCTCGACTCAAATTGCGCTTTCAGTGTTACGAGGAAGTGAGAACAGTGCTAGAAAAGTGTGACATCATCACAGATAACAACTGCTTTGTGGAGATGAAGAAAACTGGCTCGACTCCAGCAGGTAGGCAGACGCCAGTCACAAAGCCTTCCGTTTTCACATTTGAATATGTTCCAAAGAGAGAATTTTAATATTATCTTTCACCTGGTTGATACACTGATTATGTGTCAGCTATAGAAACAGGTGGTGTATTGTGCATGACAGGGCAGTAACAGCAAGTCTTTGTTTATTTTCACTGAATTGTAATTTTCCCCACAGCTCCAATCGAATATCAAAGCTACTATGAAAGAGATGCCACAACTGACAGAAATGGAAGCACTGGATTTGTAGGTGGAGTCATGAAAAGGTCAGGAGGAACAAGTTCTGTCGCTGGCAAAATGATGATGACCATGACGGAAGATGATAATAACAATGATATCTTCATCCAATTTGCAGGTTTTCAAATCTTCTGCAGGGAAACAGTGGCTCCAAACTAAACATCAATGAACCCACACCACACACTGGTATGGTAATACAGAAATTTCCCTTGTAATGACAAATTGTGAAAGCCATGTTATTCTTGCAACACAAGGCAGGGAGTTGTCAAATGATGTACAACAAGTAGACAGATTTCAGTCTTTTCTTCTTTAGTCCCCAAAATTGGACAAATGTTGAAATCAGTACAAGTTTGGATTATTTTTTAAAGAATACTCTATTACACTATTAAAAAATATGGCTGTTATTAGGTAAAAAATAAATAAATAAATGCCCCCCCAATAAATAAATAAATAAATAAATAAATAAATAAATAAAACATGGCAGCAAAGTGATGCATATCATTACTGAAAAGTTAAAGTTGCAAAACATTAACTAAAAACCAAATGAATGCAACCTGATATTCAATAACCAAATTAAATTAAATAAAAAAAGTTAAATCTGAATAAATTCAATTAATAAAAAAAAAAATTAAAATGTGTTTTAATATTGGTTGTATATTTTACATTTAAATATTTCACAAAAACCCTTAACATTTTAAGTAACATTTAGTTAGAGTTGCTTTCCTAGTACATTTTAACCAAATTTTAATCTCACTATTTTGATGTTACAATATATTGATTTCCACTCTACTCAATAATAATAATTTATATGAAAGGCTGAAGCTCTAAAATATGTCAAATAAATGCAATGAATTCACATTGTAAACTATTTTTTTTTTAAAGAAATAACTTTTCGATGTACTGGCGACATGTCCAGGGTGTACCCTGCCTTCGCCCTTAAGTGGCTGGGATAGGCTCCAGCGACCCCCGTGACCCTAGTGAGGATAAAGCGGGTTCAGAAAATGGATGGATGGAAATAACTTTTCTTCATCAAATAATCATTGAATCAATATTATTTAAGGAGCGACAAAATCAGGTGGAAATGTTAGAGTAAAACAAAACTATCATTCTTTTTCATGATCAAAGTCTGCTCGATGTTATATTGAGATTTTCCACCACAAAAAATGTATTTAATAATGAAATCTAATTTTCTACTGAAATCAATGAACAATTTAATGTTTAATTCAACTTAATGTTTGTTATAATCCCTTTCTTATCTTATCTTATGCTCTGATATTAATTTTGTGTAAAACCTCCTCAGCTGACACATCAGATGGAGTTTACGCCTCCGTTCCTGGACTTCACACGTCCCAGCCCACCAGTGGGGAGTACAAAGTCATCTATGAATATGCGGCCCAGGTCAGGATCTCCTCTCAACACACATCATTTAAGTCATCTATAATATTTGTGTTCACTTTACTTACTCATTACTGTCTTTTTTTAGGGGGATGATGAGCTGTCTGTGTCTGTGGGAGATGTTGTGGTTGTTATAGACAAAGGTGAAGACGGCTGGTGGACGGTGCAGAGGAACGGCCTTTCAGGACTGGTTCCAGGCTCTTATCTGGCCCTAGAATGAGACTACCTGGGAGTCATCACAGCTCCTGTTTCCACCTCTTATTTTGTTTTGTATATTACTGTCATTTCATGTTAATTTATAGTTCAGTTGTATCGGCTGTATTTAACTGTCCAGTGGATCAGTAAAGCTCCTGAGTTGGAACTGAAAATAGCAAACTTTGCCCCACCCTAGTGGTGGAATCAAGAAGACACTGAAAGAATAATGCATGGAGTTGAAGCAACATTTTTCATAGCAACTGTGGGTCTCAAGCTTTTAATGACAGACGTTAAAGCTACACAGTGAATCAAACTTACATGACAAAAAACTTAAGGAAACAGATAATATGAAGTTATGTTTTATTACTATGGCAGATATTCCTGTGACTTTGTTCTTTCTCTTGCTGTGTGAGGGTTTACTGATCCACAGCAGGTCACCGCACTCAAGTTTTCCATAGGATTGTGGGTATTCTTGTATTGTTGCACTCCTAAACTAAATGTTGCACAGAATTTCATTTTCCTTATTTTGACACATGAAGTGAATTTTTTTCTATCACATATATATAAACGTGCAATTAATCTGTATCCAAATCCCTTTTTTTATTCACATCTCTGTGCCAATATTTGTTACTATAAAAGGTACTTATTATTTTGACCCTTAAACATGTAGAACTCTTTTTGTAGAGACTTCCAGATAAAATTTTCTATCCTTTCTAAAGTTATTTATTTTCATGTATTATAACATTACCCTCCTCATTTTGCACTTTTAGTGAAAATCAGGTATTTTCCTTTATTTAATTTACTGACCATGTACATTAAATTAAAAGGGTATTATATCAAAACAGAGAAAACTGAAGAAAAACTTCTTTTTCAGCGAAACATCATTAACTGAGCATAAAAACAAGAGTCTAGAACCACTCTCATTTGCAAAACTACATTGGTTTTGTTTGTGAATCATTGTTTCCACATTGACTATGGAGCCTCTAAATGTTCAAATAAGACATATCTGATGCAGTGAAACAGTATTTTACCTGACTTATTTAAATTTATTGATAGAATTAATGGATCAAAGGTTTTTAAACATTTTAGATCAGTAGGTGTTCTTGATCACCAGTGGATGGCCCTTTAAAACCTAACATGTCATCGCTGACACACCCTGCGCATATGAAGTTTCGATGGTAGTAGCTCTTTCCCTGTTTGTGCAATTGGAAAAATTCCAACGGTTTCTGAAACCTGATATGTTGCACTTTATAGGCTTTACTGGATCATTGTGGTAATTTCACTCACACCTGTACTAGAAGCTGGAGAAGAAGTCATTTTAGCAGAATTATAACATGCGATAATTTGTAAATGATTTCTAGATTTTGAAAGATCTAGAGAAAAAAAAAAGGGCTCTGGGAAAATGGGCAAATGGACTCACTCACAGTATATTTTCTAACTTTTTTACAGTAAAAATAAGAAAAAATAAAGTCTAGGCGGACCATTTTAGGTTAAGGGTTTAAAGGGTTAATGTCTTTGAGGTTTATAACTCAAAGTTATAAGAAGACCAGCCAAAAAAAGCAGATGAAACTCACCCAGCTACTCGTTCTATTCATGGGTCACGCTGCTGAGCAGTTATGTAGGTTAGGTTATGTAGTTACTTCACCGCTCTGTGCTTGAGTCCCTGTGTCACCATAATACTGCAATAGTTCATTAATAGTCACGAAATTGCACAGATAGATGTTGACTTACTGAATTTCACTTTAATACATGTTCACAC
>JAPQRP010039265.1:0-14422 GCA_037367295.1 Apogon hyalosoma | reverse complement strand
ATATTTGTATTTCATGAACTTGAGTCATAAACACAAATACTCAGTAATTGTAACATTTTTTAACCATTTAAATGCCATGTTTGTTATGTAAACAAACCAGTTTTTGATGCAAAAAACACAAAAAAAATATTTTTGTTCTTCAATATACTAAATAAAAATTATTGTTGTTATTATTATTATTATTTTTTTGCAGCCTGGCATATGTCAATGATTAACACAATATTGGTTCATATGCATAATTACCCCGCTTCCCAACGGAGGGGGAGGGGGTGGGGTGGGCAAGGGGTGTTGTTTTTGGTTCAGTTTATTTGTTTGTTTGTTTGTTAACACATTAGCAGCAAAACTATTGGCTGAATTCACATCAAATTGGGTTTATAGATTACCAGTGACTCTGAATAAATGTGATTAAATTTTGGGAAAAGTAGGTAAAAATTTCAAATTTCTTCAGAATTTTTAAAATCTTTTTTTTTTTTCCCCCATTCACTTGTAATGGGCAGAATTTCAAATGTCTATAAAAGCATCAATTTTGTTTCAGTTTACTTAAGACTTGGCACATACATAGAGGCAACTGATACGCTGACATCAGTACACGCAGACATGATGACATCAGCTGGATCGATGCCAAAATAAACTACAATACGTGCGAGGGGCGGGGCTTGTTGAGCCTGGAACCACTTGTTATATTTTGTGCTCGGTCAAATGTTCTAAAATATGTCAATGCGCGTGTTTTACTCACTTCGTAGAAGGGTGCTATTGTAGTAATTTTCCATTTGTTTATAATGTGTAGATTTTAGTGGCTGCGTCAAAATATACAAAAAAAAATAAAAAAAATCACACAGAAATGAACGAATTTGAACTTGAAATTGTGAAAAATAATCTGACCTTTTATAACATGGAGTGCAAAGTGTGCATAATATGCTCACCCGGATACTGGGAGGTTAAAGTTATGGTTGAGTACCAGTAGATTCCACAGTGAAAGGGCTGGTGATGTTAACTAGTAGGTTTCACCTGTTGAAATAACGTGGTTTCCAGTAATTTTTTTTTACCTGTTACTGATGCTCTGAGAGGTAAAAAAAAAAAAGTATATGAGAGATAAGAAAAATAAAAACAATTTCCACACATATTACACACAAAGCCGTACGCAAACCCACGGCCTTGAGTTGTAATAATATAAGCATTAGAAGTGGAACACAGAAGTGGATTAAGCGTAGCGGCACAAACAGCTTCAGAATATTCTCCTTAAGTAGATGCAGGATGACAGCGACGCTTCCTGAAAACAAAAACCTGAACAGGAAACGCACAGCGAGCAAACCGACAGAAACGCTCCACAAATGCGGAGTGAAAACGACGATTATTAGACTTTTCCACTTGTTTCACAATTTTATTCTCAGTGTTAAAAAAATGATGTCATCTTAACTGGAGCTGTGAAGGGCCCAGTTTTGATTCTACACTATTTTCTTGCCGTAATAAAATAAAGTACGTGTTTATTCGTGCAGGATTATAAGTGTTTGTTTTATTCGTGACAGTATGCGTCAAAACGAGTCACGGTGGACACGCGTCGTCTCCGTCTTCAGACCTGTCGTCGAAAAGTCCCGATAAGTTGACCCGACCGCGGCCCCGCTTTCAGTGTGATCACCACGTTACCATGGCGACCCGGTGCTGTTGAACCGCCTGCCCTCAGCTTAATTTTTGCATTACGTTCACATCATTTAACCTAAGTTCCATTTATAGAATAAGATAAAACACAATAAATGACTGAATGTAACTTCAAGAAGGCGTCATACAAATGTAATGTCCTTATTTTCTGACATAAAAGTAAAATTTCAAGTGTTTGTGTTTGTATTTATGCTCATAAATGTTTTTGGCATTTAGATATTATATTATATTTGACATTTACTTTACCCATAGAATAAAAATCTGATATTTTGAGACTGAAGATAAGTCGGTTCTAGAAGAATGAAGTCATAATTTGAGATAAAATATTGTGAAAGTTTGAAAAAAAAAAGAAAAAAAGGTTAAAATATTACAAGAACGAAGTCGTAATATTTAAAGAAATGAGTTGCAATATTGTGATAATAGTCATGATATTAGTATATGGTAATGAAGTTATATTTCCAGACAAAAATTCTAATATTACAAAAACAAAACTGTAAGAGACAGTGTTTTTTTTTTTTCCTGGAAAAAGGCTTATTATTATGGGATTTGTCAAAATTACCAAGTGAACAAACTGTATTTATAGCTTATTTGTTTCACCGTTTTATTTGACTTGACGTGATCTCTGCATTTCTTTCAGAGATAAAGGTACATTTTAGTATTTTTGGAACGTCTGTGGCAGAAATTCAGAAAATTTAGCAAAATGTTTGAAAATTTTGCTAGACTAATTTTCTCGCAGGTAAAAATTCAAACTTTATTGCTGTAATATTGTATTTTTTTCCCCCAGTTAATATGATTATCATCTCAAAGTATCTGTTTTTTTTAGTCCTCGCTGTAGCCCTAATAGTTATACGTGGATAAATGTCTTTTTTTATAATTTACCTGCACTCTGGGAGGTTTTTATTACCGGTGCTGGCTGGTTATGGAACTACTGATGCTTTAACATAAAAGCTGAATATAATGGGTCGACACTGACTGGACCAGACGAGTATTTTCTCCCTTTTTTTTCCCACTTAAGTTTTTATCGAAATTTTATAAACAGTCACCAAAAACAACAAAAAACGAACACGCAAACCTTGCTTGCGTACACTGCATTCACATTATTCAGTCCTTCCACCGCTCTGGGTTCTGTAATCAGGCCATTTATTCCACTTTTTGTCCATTTCGTGAGTTAATTTTTCCATTGTTTATATTCCTTCAATAATTGTGATCCATTGGTCTTTTGTATGTACTTCTCTTTCCTCAGTTCCTTGTAATAGATGTTTTGCTTCCACTAAAAGTATCTTAACCATCAGACAAATATTTTCAATAAAACCTTCATTCATTTCTTGTTTTTTTTTTTTTTTTATGATCCTCTTGTTGTGCTCAGTTTGCAGATGCGTCTGAGGGGGCGGAGGCGTCCTCCGTCGTGGTCAAAGTCCACTTCACGTACACCGTGGCCCTGTCCTTCCCCCTGGACACGACGCATGATGAGCTGAAGGAACGCATCGCTCAGAAACTGGGCCAGCCGGCGTCTCAGCTGCGCCTCAGGTAACCTCAGGAAGGCCAACCCACTTCTGTCTCAACAAGTGATGCCTCCGCTCTAAAAATAAGCTTTTCTTTGTCTGATCCACCCTGTGGGTCCTCTGTCTGTCCTGGTATGAAGACCTACCATTACACAGTGGACGCTGAAGCTGTAGCTCCAGGGACAAAAAAAAAAAAAAAAACAGAGTCAGTGAAGGCAGCATGGCCGACACTGTACCAACAGAGAAAAACAAAACAAATATGACAAAAAGAAGAGGAGGAAGAGGAAGAAGAGGAAGAGGAAGGGGGTAACTGAGGACAAACTCCTCATCACTCATGTTCTCAAGCAGCTGGACTTTAACTAATTTATCTTTATTTGACCAAGAAATTTAACATTTTATTAAATAGTATTTTTTTTTTCCCAAATACTTAATAGTTGTCCAGCCTTTTGCTTTTACTTCATATATTTCAGGGGTGTCAAACATAAGGCCCATGGGCCAAAAACGTCCCGAAAAAAAGTCCAATCTGGCCCCTGGGATGAATTGGTGAAATACAAAAATTACACTTACTATTATTATCATTATTATCATCATTATTATTATTCTAACCTTTATTTAACCAAGGAAAAAAAGCTTATTGAGATTAAAAATCTCTTTTTCAAGAGTGTCCTGGCTGAGACAGCAGCAGAAGTCACACAAAGTGGAAATCACAGCCAAACATCCACGCTGATACACATAAACACAATGAAAGTCAGTGCTAAAAACAAACATTAAAACTGATAAGAACATACACATAAAACATCACCTTTATTTTAAAAGGTACTAAAAGTAGAACAACAATGAACTGACACTGAAGAGGATGTCAAAATCCTTTTAGTTCAGGTTCCACACACAGACCAGTGTGATCTCAAATGGGCCAAACCAGTAAAATATTATCATAATAACCTATAAATAATGACAACTACGATTTCTTTCTTTGTTTTAGTGTAAAAAAGTACAATTACATGAAATTGTTTACATTTACAAACTATTCTTTCACATAAAAATGTGAATAATCTGAACAAATATAAATAACCTGAAAAGTCTTTAGAGAAGTAAATGCAGTCGTACCAATATTCTGCCTTTTATTAAATGTTTTGTGTTTTTGTTAGATCCACTGTGATCTGTAATGATAAACTGAGGTGTAATATTGTTAAAATTGTACTTTTTCTGAAGGAATTTCAGGTTGTTCATGTTATTTAAATTTTTTGAGAGGATACTTTGTTGATTTAAACATTTTCATAATATAATTTCACTTTTTTCACTGTAAAACAGATAAAAGTTTAGAGTTGATATTATTTATATGTAATGTTATTGTTTTACTGGTCACTTAAGATCATATTGGTCTGAATGTGGGCCCTGAAATAAAATTAGTTTGACACCACTGATATATTTTAACACAAATATCTGTACTTTTTTACTCATTATGACGATTCCTTAGTGAATCCATTGTTGCACATCTCATATGGGACATGAAATAAGACAGACATAACATAAAAGATGTAAAAGCTGACAAAACAAAAGACAGAACAAGATAAAAATGGAGTCGATAAAACCAAAAATGATGTAAAATGTTTAAAAAAAAAGGCATAACAAATGAAGACTGACAAAACTTAAAACCATTAAAATGTGTAAAAGATGAAAACAACATAAAAGACATTATGAGATAAACATGAGAAAAACACAAAATAAGAGAATTACGTGATAGATATGAGATGAAAACGAAATAAGAGACAGAGCAAGATGATGAATGAGATGAAAATTATGTAAAAGATTAAAAAGACAAAAATTATATTAAATCAGCATGTAGATGCAACAGATGAAGACGATATAAAACATTAAATTACATTAAAAAAAACTTAAGACTAAGATGAAAATGAAATAATCGACATAATGTGAGTAAAAAGACGTAATAAATGTAAAAATCTGAAAAAGAGGTAAAATATGAAACAGGACAACAGAGTATTTACTGAGTTCAATAACTAATGCATGAAACAACACCATAAACAGCTCTAGGTCTGAGTCAGGTGTGTATTTCTTCCCGTCCAGACGTCGGCAGCATGGCTTCAGAGCGCTGACTCCTCTGGAGGGGGGGATGGAAGTGGGACTCACCCTGCAGGAGGTGTCCGAGGCCGGAAGAGTCACACTGTGGTGTCAGGTGAGGAAACCCTGCACATCTACCACCTTCATCATCCTGTCAAACATCTGCGCCCAGGTCTTACACTTTTACTCGTCACCACATCGGCTTCCACCTTTAAAAAAAAAAAAAAAAAAACAGCATTTTTATTTTTAACCCTTTTGTATCGATGCTTTTTTTTTTTTTTTTTTTTTTTTCCAAATATCACAAATGTGCACCCCAGCATTCCTGCTTTAGGGAGTTTAGTTCTTCAGAATCAGCTTTATTGGCCAAATACGTGCAAACATACGAGGAATTTGACTTCAGTAACCTTTGCCCTCAATGTACAGATGTTACGTGTTAAGATAAATATTAAGACAAAAGGAGGGATTAAGAATTTAGCTTAAAAAATAATATAAAATATCAAATCTTAGTTAGAATAAAAAAACAAGACTTTCCCTAACGCTATTATATACAATCATTATTTACACAATTTACAAGGACTATGCAAATCTAAATGTATGATAGTGCAATTTTTATGGAGTGCTATATTAATACTGCTCAGTAACATTGTGAAAAATGAAAAGTGGCAGGTTTGACATGAGGTAGAGTGATGTTCATTTTGTACTGTGAAAATTACACCTTTTTATTGCTGAGGGAGGACCCATCATCCTTCTTTGTATTGTCTGTGGAGTCACGGACGTAACGCTGTGAGATTCAATTGTAATTTTCAGACGAATGGATGCTGATGGTTAATTATGTGGATAAATATGCGGACCGTGGAAAATAGTAATAAAAAGAGAATTAAAAAAAAAAAACAGCATTAATGTTAATATATGACAGAACCATTTTTTTTAAACATATATATATATTTTAGCAGTTTTCAGTTATGTAGAACACAAAAACACAAAAACAAAGTCAGATGTGTAATAATAATAATGGATTACATTTATATAGCACTTTTCTATGAACGCATACTCAAAGTGTACAGTGGATCCAATATTCATTCATTCTCACATTCTCCCTCTGGTGGTGATAAACTACATCTGTATCCTCACTGACAGAAGCGTGGCTGCCAATTCGCCCCCCACCACCACCACCAAACATTCATACGCATCCATACACCAGTGTGAGCAGCAGCACTGGAGGCAAGGAAGGTGAAGTGCCTTGCCCAAGGGCACAACAGCACATGACTGGGACAGAGCGGGATTCGAACCGCCATTATTGGACAACCCGCTCTACCTCCTGAGTCACAGCCACCCCGAAATGTAATTTGTGCAACAACTAATTAATTAATTAACTAGCCGGTCCTTATTCAAAGAAAGAAAAAAGGGCAGAGGCAGAGGACAGTCACTGGTATATAGATGTAATCTTTAGTCCAGTCTAACGTCCTCCAAGTATGTGAGAAACAGAGTCCAAGCACTTGAAAAAGCGTTCACAGAGCAGGTCCTCAAAGTCCTGAGCTTTTCCATTTGTATTCGTGACAACATATCATTGACCCACGCTTGAAAAGACAGAGGATTTGGAGACTTCCATTCTGTTTGTATCAGCCTCTTAGCGACGTTTGTTTTATTGCAGGTATATTCCCGACAGTCTGAGAACAGACAAAAAGAGCAAGTCCTGGTTCAGGCTGAAGAGGCCTTTACAGGCCCTGGAGAACCATGACAGAACCATTTTAAATGAATTAAAAATATATAAGTAAAAAATACATTAATTCATACTAATTCCATAATGCGTTCGAAATGGAGTCGACTGAAGCAAAAGCTTATTCATTCCTGCTCCAAATTCAACTGATTACAACAAGCACAAACTATATCAATCTGTATTAATACAATGTGTAAATGTAGGTACTTTTCTGCCATATTGGACTGAAATCTGTCCAACAGTAAAAAAAAAAAAAAAACTGTCAAAAGTGCACAAGCATAGCAGAGACATAGAGCTTCAAAACTTAATCCATCTCCACTCGTCTTGTTCTTTAAAGACACATTAATCCATCACCACTTTGAATCCTCACATTGCATTTAAATCAGTTAAAAGACGCATATGGACATAGTTTAAGACAAAGTAAAAAAAAAAATACTCTACTTTTCCTCCTATACATTTATTCATTTTTACATCCTTCTGCCATCCATGCCCTCTGAAAATGCAAATATATTTTTTTAAAAGTTGAGCAGTTCCCTAGTCTTGCAGAACTATCTCTACACTCCAGCTCTGGCACCGTCCGCCGTCCTCATGGAAAAAAGGAGAAAAACTTCTCTGGCTTGTTTGGCTCCTCTTTGCTTCTTTGAACAAATGGTACTTGTCTTGGCTCAACGGGACTGGACTCGGTGACACTGACTTTGCAAAGTTGCATCAGGGGAGAAGTTATTTTGGTGGAGAAGTGAGTAGTGGTGTTAAAATGAATACATCCCTGCAGCAGAGATGTCCACACAAGGAGTGAAAACCTGCCATTTGAGTGGGCATTTACAGCGCAGAGGTTGTTGTTGTCGTGTTGCATCGTATGGGAGACTTCAGCTCAGTAACAAACAGGTAGAGGAAGGAAAAAAACTGAAATATTCGCCCACATTTAGGCTAGCACTGAGAAATGTTAGCACCTTTTTAAAAGTGTCAGATCCACTAAAGTGTCGCAAAGCTTTTGCAGGTGAAAAACTGCTGCAATGTGGCAATGTTGTGTCTGTGTTAGGCTACGTTCTATGAAGACAGTTTTGTGTCTTTATTATGCAAGCAAAGGGGAAAAAAAGACAAAGAAAAGATACAGTTTTGAAAACAAAAATGAAGGTTTCAAAATGTTTAAGCTTAACAGAATCGATTGTGTTGTCATTTTCTTTCATTTCAAATCTGAAACTTCTGCTTGCGGGCCAAAATGTTTTGTCATTTTAAAGATTTTGTTTGCAAGTCCAAAGGTTTTGCACCTCTGAATCTTTTGCAAATCAAAAAGTTTGGCTTGCAAGTTCAAATGGCACTTAACTTCCGGGTCAAAATCGTTTGCGAGTAGAAAAGTTTTGAGTGTCAAAACCTTTTGCACTGAACGTGATGGGTGGGATCTTCTCAAGCAGAAGGGTGGGGGTGTGTGTGTGGGGGGGGTGTCTATTGGTAGCTTGCTTCGGATTGACAGTGTAGCTGGTGCCTGGTCCTCGGCTGTGGGAACATGGTGGGAGCCGCTGTGGGAACAAGGTGGGAGCCGCTGTGGGAACAAGGTGGGAGCCGCTATGGGAACATGGTCAGAACTGCTGTGGGAACATGGTGGGAGCCGCTGTGGGAACATGGTAGGAGCCGCTGTGGGAACAAGGTGGGAGCCGCTGTGGGAACATGGTGGGAGCTGCTGTGGGAACATGGTCGGAACTGCTGTGGGAACACTGTGGGAGCTGCTGTGGGAGCCGCTGTGAGAACATGGTGGGAACCGCTGTGGGAACATGGTGGGAGCCGCTGTGGGAACATGGTGGGAGCCTGGGCTCTGGTGCCCAGTGCTCAGTGTGTTCCCACCGTGGTAAAAATATGTAAAAACAAAAAAAAACAAAGCAGGTGGTGTTTGCAAATGATAAGCAGGTACTATCCATTCAACCATTCTTTGGCCCCAAGTTTACAAAGTGATTTACAACATAAAAATGACACCGTAAATTTAAAAAATATAGTAAACCAACACATAAAGCAATGTAAAAAAAAAAAAAAAAAAAAAAAAAAACAACTAAAAAATTAACAAAGAACCATAGTGGAATATAAAGGGTTAAAAAGCCAGAGATGTATATTTGTGCCAAATCATTCAGAGCTTTTAAAGTAATAATCAGTTCTAAAAGGTGAATGTGAAGTCAGCACACAAACAGAAGTACTGAGGAAAAAACTGTTTTTGATTTGAGTTTTATAAATGAAACAAACCAAAAGATAATTAACAATGTTCTTCATAACTGTGTCGAGACAGAAACCCTCTGCTTAAGCCCATCACGGACTACCCACTCAGCATAAAACCGAAAAAACTTACAAATCAACTAAAAAGTATTTAGCAGCAAAGACAGAAACAGATTAATGACAGTAAATATTAGACTCCATTCATCAGATAAACATACACCCAATTCTTGAACAAATATCAATCTCACTCTGTCTTCTGAGTGTAAAATATGAGCAGCCTTGTTGAAAAATCGAAACTTTGCAGCTTGAACAGAGAAGAAAACTGAGGCAGCAGAGTGTATTGAGTAAAGTGTGTGTGAATAGAGTGAAGGCCTGTGGAAGTACCTGCAATCTGTGTTCAACACATGACGTTAGTTCAGTGGGAATAAGAGCAGATGGTGGAGGGACTGTTTCTCAGCTGTGTCAGTGATATGTCAGGTCTGAACCAAAATAAGAGCAGCCAGAGGCAAAGCTAAGTAGGGCAACGAAGACGGAAGGAGTACTCAGATACAGTGTGAAAATACTCCATTACATTACAAACATTATGTATTATGAGGAAAACATAATTAAAATGGACCTGAAACACTGGACGATACAAGTGCGGCTCAGAAGACAATGCTAGTAACTGATGCATGATTCTGAACTTAACACTATAATTATTCTTCAGAGACATGACATCTTGCGCAAGTGCAGAACGTACGCTGAAGTCGGTAGTCGATTCGGTGTGTTCTTCGGGGAGACCGGCGCTGACTGATCAGTCGGACTAACTTTTCTGGCGATGATCGTCAGTCGGGTTGGTGTGTTTTTGCCCTGAGGCTCAGTCACGGAACGGCTACAAACACTGCGCGAACGATTCACGGACCATTTCGTACGACCTTCTCAAGACGGCCTTATAAGAACGGAGAGTTCGTAGACCGTTCTTAAGTTCGCAGGCAGGTGGATGATTCATGCAAAGTTTTTTACGAATGCCTTACGAAATCCCCCCGTAGGGTTATTAAATTAAATATAGGAAAATACCTGATTTTTACTTAGAAATGCAAAATACTGAGCATAGCATTAAGATAAAGAGAGGTTAAAAATGGAGGAAAATTCATTTGGGAACTGCTACTAAAGTGGCACCGGGTGGTTATGGGTTAAAGGGGCGGCCATGGCTCAGGTGGTAGAGCAGGTCGTCCAATAACCGAAGGGTTGGTGGTTCGAATCCCACTCTGTCCCAGTCATGTGCTGTTGTGTCCTTGGGCCTCCAGTGCTGCTACTCACACTGGTGTATGAATGCAGGTGCGAAATGGCAGCCACGGTTCTGTCTGTGGATACAGATGTAGATTACAGCCACCAGAGGGAGAATGTGAGAGTGAATGAATAATGGATCCACTGTACGCGCTTTGAGTATGCATTCATAGAAAAGCGAAATATAAATCTAATCCATTATTAAAGTGGACTCAGATGTTGTGTTTAATTTCTAGTCGATCATCTGTGTATTATCGTACCTCAGAAAGAAGATCCGCTGGCCGACCGTCCCATCCTCTACCAGATGGTGGCGCTGTACGACTACGCCGCCCAGGGCCCGGAGGACCTGGAGTTCAGCGAAGGAGACACCATCGACATCCTGGGTGAAGGTCAGGCTCCTGCAGGTCCAGTACACACCCGAGGTTTTCCTGGATGCGCGTCTTCATGTCTGTCTCGTACTGTTTTGTAGTGAATGAGGAGTGGCTGGAGGGACACTGTGCAGGGAACATCGGCATCTTCCCCGGCTGCTTCGCCTACAGGGAGAACATCAACATGGAGTCCTCCGTGCTTTAAAACCAGAACGCGAATCCATTCATTTACCTGTGAAGAGTCACCGTTTACCTCACAATGACGTCTCCCCGCCGTCACCATGTTTCTGTCTCGCGTGGTGTTCAGGGAAGCTCAGAGTTGCTGTATTTTCTGCTTTTCTTTACCTGATCTTTTTCCTGTTTCATTCTTTCATGTTCGATGTGATTAAATACAATTCGCAAAACATACAAAACTATGTTTTTTAGAGTCATTTTCTCTAAAACGGACACATCAAAATTTAGAATAGAATAGAATAGAATAGAATAGAATAGAATAGAATAGAATAGTCTTCATTGTCATTGTGTACAGTGAAGTTAGGAGTGCTACCCCAACAATATTAATTAAAAAATATAAAATATTTAGAAAATAACAATAGAGCGAATATAAAATTACAAAAACTACAAATAAGATAATAGATTATTACATTTTACAAAAGTAAGATAAGAATATAGAGCTGAAGTAGAATAAAAATAAAAAAAGACAAAATCTGAATAGACACAATATTAACAGTATGTATTACCTATGAAAAAGTATGTATATCTGTGAACTCAAGTCTATATAAAAATAGTGCCTTTATGTTTCGATAAATATTGCATTGTAATTGCAAGAACAGATGATTATTGTGTGACTTATTGCAAAGTTTGATAAACAATGTGTTGAATTAAACCCATTTCTACCATTTTCAGGGTCAACTCATTTCATATAATCATGTTTCATTAAAATACACAGACATAGAACAAAATATACAGTTGACATTTTCCATAGCAGAAAAATACAAGCAATAATGAAAAATACATATATTATAGACACATTATGCTCATATTATAAAATGAAAATAACGTAAACAAGACGAACGCATGTACAATGAAAGTCCTCCGAGGGTTATTTCTGATCAATTGTACATCTATAAGTTTTCCCGTTACTTATGCATAGAAAAAGTTTGGACTTTTTCACATCTTCAACACTTATATAACACATTATATATATTTTCAAAGCAGAGCTGTGCCCAGAATTTTAGAAATACCAGTTCAGTATCAGCAAATGCATCTGATCCACCTCAGACAATGTGATTTAACAACAAAAATAAATAAATTCTCATCATCGTTATTATATTACAGCTTCAGTTACTCAGTTAAATGTTAGAAGTTTGTACATTTTATTGCAAATCTGTTAATAGTTGTTGATTCACACAAGCAACAACTCCATTCACAGCAGTCATTTGGGAACATGTTTGTGTCCAATATTCGTTATCTTTTCAGCTTTGGTGTCCAACAACTCCTGAGAAAAATATCTGTAGCTGCAGAATGTTCGTCTGTGTTCAGAGTCGCTAACGGTGTTGGTCTGCGGGTTGGCGGTTGGGACTGAACAGTTGCTTTAGCAGAACATTTGTTTCGGAAAACATGTGCCTGCTGTTAATAAGAGTAAAATCCAAGACCGAACCAATGAGTCACAATGAGAAGGAGCTGAAAAGGAAAGTTGTGTCTGTTTGTAACGGTGAGTAACACCTTTCACACACAGTCAAGTGATCAAGTGAAAGTTTAATTAGTGCAGCTTTAACCCATAAAGACATAACATCCACCACAAACCAAAACCATCGACTGATCTAAACTGTTTAATACCTGTTGATCCATTAATCCTATCAATACATGTAAATAACTGGTGTAAAATACAGTTCTTCATCTTTTCGTGGTCATCAGATATGACCCATTTGGATGTTCAGAGGCTCCGTAGTTACCGTGGAAACACCGTCATCTTCTACAACATTGATTCACCGGTAAAACCCATGGAGTTGGATCAGTAGTCGCTTTTCCATTGACCCCCAAATTGTGCGAATATAACTTGCACATAAAAATTGACCTAATGGAAAAACGACAATTTCACCAAAACTCTAATTTTTCAATTAAAAGTTTTTGCGCTGGCAAAAGGTGTTTTTTCGGGCTTGGCGCAAATGGTATTTTACGCAAAACTGCAATGGAAAGACCTTCTTTTGCAACTAGAGTTAGGTGAATTAAAAAAAATGGATGCTGACAGATGTTACAACGAGCGAAGAAGAAGAGTTTTAAAAGAAACATGTCGCGGTATGTGTGGACACGCCAGGAAACCCAATCATTTTTGAATGTAGTACAGGATAGAGGGGTAATATAGAATAATAATGAATATATCTGTAAATCAACACTATTTTTATGTTTGTTGCCGTGTTTACGGAATGGCTTCTCATGTCGTCTCGTGATAATAAATAAATCACTGCATTTGTGATTTAATGGAAAAACCGACATTACGCACTTCTGTTTTTTCAACATTTAGTAAATATTGGTAAAGTTCTGCACAGTTGTCCGATGGAAAAGTGGATGGAAACACTGGGTTTAAGTTCAGTTGATGATAGATTTCACATTTTCTTCGGTTTTCTCTGTTTTTGATACAATAACCCTCAACTTTAATCTGAGCTTTTATGAACGCCTATGTCAAGGGTGTCAAACATACGGCCCGTGGTCCAAAACCAGCCCACAAAGGGTCCAATCTGGACCATGGGATGAATTCACTAATGATAAAAACAGTCAATGCTGTCAAGTTCAGGTTCCACATAAAGATCAATTCAATCTCAAGTGGGTCAGACCTGTGAAATATTACCATAATAACCTATAAATAATGACAACTCGAACATTTTTCCACTATTTTTTTTTGTGTAAAAAAGTAAAATTACATGAATATGTTTACATTAAAACCATCTTTTCACAGAAAATAGGAATAATGTGAACAAATATGAACAGCATGAAATGTCTCAGGAGAAGTGCAGTTTTAATAATATTCTGCCTGTTACTACATGTTGTGTGTATTTGTAGATCCACTGTGATCTGTAAGTTGTAATGCACATGTGTAAATGACTAAATGAAACACTTAGTAACGGGCATAATATTGTTAAATCATTATCTTATTTTTGTGAATACATTTCAGGTTGTTCATGGTTGTTCGTGTTATTCACATTTTTTAATTTATATTTTTTTAATTTCCTTAATGTAATTTAACGTTTTCACTGTTACTATTTTACTGGTCTAACCCACCTGAGATCATATCGGTCAATATGTGGCCCCTGAACTAACAAGAGTGACACCTCTGATCTATATAATCAATACATTAAATATTGGAAAACAAGTGATTTTCACTGGAAAAAATACAAAATATGGAAGATTATTTTATAATAAATGATGATAAATAACTTAGGAAATGTTAAATATAGATAAATATCACAGGGGAACAATAAAATATTAACTTTCTGTTGCATTGGATTTTTAACTGATCCTGAAGGATTTTTAGGCGCTGATTTCAAATCTTTAAATTAGTTTTCTCCATAAGCTCTAGTTTTCATGCAATTTGAGATAGATGAAATAGTCTAAATATGAACTTACGTAACCCAAAT
>JAPQRP010039245.1:0-14423 GCA_037367295.1 Apogon hyalosoma | reverse complement strand
GAAAAGTTACTCTTTAGGTGATTATGTTTTATTTTAAGTGTGATGAGATATTTTGACAAGAAATGAGAAAAATACACCTGGTAAGATTTTGATTTTTGCAGTGGATATAATGTTCATACAGATGTGTGTTCCTCACTCTTGGTCAGTTTACCTTCAAGGTACAAGTACTAACTACTACAGCTATATGTATTCAACAACAACACACTGATATTATCCTTTTGATAAACAGTTTTTCAGTCTCAATCTCTCAGTTTGATGTTAGAAGAATAAATATACTCCATTCAGACTTACAATAATTGCTTCTGTTTAAAGAGAAAATAGACTGCAATATATTCATATCATGTAATCTAACGAAGAAGTATTTTTTTTACCAGTTGAATCCTCTTGTAAGCCCACGTCAAAGGCCAGCTTGTCAGTGAGAGACCTGGATGTCGTCAAACAGCTCAGGTACTAGAATTAAAGTTTCCATTCAAAACAGGACCAGGGCAGTCAGTAAAACATAAATGAAAGATGGTGCTGATGTTCAGATGTGAGAGTTTCATTATGTGGGTCTTACCATGCCTGAGTGGTGGTGTCTCAGGAGGATGGCGTGACCGTACAGCAGGGTACGATGACCTCCACCTTGTGACGACTAAAGGGAAGATAGACATGTATTAAATATACACCTTACGTAAATTAGATATTTTATCAAAGAGGAAGGTGCATACATTCAATGTAGCTATATATTCTGAACTGAGTGATGAAATATTTTACTTTGGTCTTAAGGAGTTTATTTTGTTTGCGTTGTCAGCTTAACACTTGTTACTATGCTTTGGTTTATGCGGAAGGAGATTTTATCACGATTTTTGTGTTAGCTTGTGTGTTTGTCACTGACGATAACTGACCAAACCATGACTCTCAGCCTCTCTTTGTGCCGTGTTCATCCTGTTGAATAAGAACTGCAATTCCTCATTTTCTTTATTTCACAGAATTTAAATTGATAAAATGAACAAAATAAACACTAACTCACATCAGATGCAGAAGATGTGTTTTTGTCTTGTTACATCGTATGTTCGTTTAACCTTGTTGCATCTTTTGCATCGTTTTCATCTTGTTACATTTTTACATCCTGATACATGTCTCAGGTTGGTTAAATAAAGTAACTGCTTAAATAATCAGCCTTTGGTTGTTTAAATAAATAATGATTTGGTGCTTATTGTCATAATTATACGAAATGACATGAACATTTTTATCGTGAAAACTTTCTTGGGAATATCACAAGCTCTCAGAAAACATTACTAAGGAAAAATATTGAGCTTGTGTTTCAGGTAAATACTGGTATTCATCCAAGTCTATTTTTGTAAGAATAAACAAAGACAGCAATGAGCTTTTGCTCATATTAACCCATAAAGACTCAGTGCTACTTTTCAGGCAGTTCCCAAATGAACTGTTTTCTCTATTTAACCTCCCTTAACCATCATTTATTCTAATATTATCCTCTATATTTTGCATTTTTTCAGTAAAAATCAGGCGTTTTCCTATATTTAATTTACTGATCATGTAGATGTTCATAAAAGCTCAGATTAAAGTTGAGGACTTTTATATGAGAAACAGGAAAAACTCAAGACAAAGGGACTTTTTCAGCAAAGATATCAATAACTGAACATAACACAACTGTCTCCAACCACTGTCATTTGTCCAACTCCATGGGTTTTACTGGTGAATCAATGTTACATATGATGACAGTGTTTCTATGTTCACTACGGAGGCTCTGAACGTCCAAATGGGTCATATCTAATAACCATGAAAAGATAATAAAATGCATTTTACACCAAATATATGCATGTATGATAGGATTAGTGGATCAACAGGTGTTAAACATTTTAGATCAGTAGATATTTTTGGTCAGTGGTGGTTGTTTGGGTCTTTATGGGTTAAACATTCTGCTTTCCTTTAGTCATAATCCAGAAAAGATGCAACAAGAAATGACGATTACAGATAAATGAGGCAAAATAACAATTTAGTCCAACCAATAAGATGAACAGGAAATATCTCAGCAGGGTTAAGTACCCATAATCCACTGGAATGAGTCTGGGCATGTATGTCAAGTGGTAGCACTTTACCATTAGCCGTGGTGTGCATTATCACCGGGCTTGGTAAGGACAGGTGGTGGTGATAGCGGTGTGTGTTTTCATAAATGTGTGTGTGTGGAGGGTTTGTCCGGAGCTTTGAGGGTGTCCAGTTTCTCTGTCCCCCGGTGACAGAGGACAGAGGGCTGGACTCTCCACTGAGCTTTGTGCCAGGCTATTCTCAACTCCTGCTCAGTGGTTGAAAGGCTCATCCATATCCCACTCATGGATGTGTCAAAGCTCACCTCACTCTTCACGCCGGCTTTAGTCCCTTTATCATTAACTGAACACGGATTCTGACATGCTTTTCAGAAAACCTCAAACATGGCTAATGGTTTTTCTGCCCTTTCAGACCTTTTTCACACCAGACATTTTGGTTTGTAAAAGCACACAAAGCACAGGTGTAGCTGATAACACGGCTCTGTATAATTTAGTTACTCCTGAAGGCTGTTCCAGTAAACCAACACACACAAATCTGAAGTCTGAAACTTCAGCAGCTTAGTAGAATGGAGTTGTATTTAAGGAAGGTGATGATTTTTTTAAGGTAGTTTAGTTTAGTTTATTTGTCAGGGACAATGTTCAAATACATCAATCTCAAAGAGAAGAGATGCTTTGCACCAGAGTTAACTACAAGCCACTTTCCATCTGCTGTCCCCGGGCAGGTGTACACACAATAGAACATTTACATTACATGCAATACAAAACTAACCTTAGCTCATAATTGCAATAGTTAAAAACTTATGTATTTATTTCAATTTCATGTTTCCTAAAAATACAATTTCATCATACTTCATTCCTAAAACACAGGTTTTAAAATCATGCTTAAGAAGTCAATTTGTCCATATTCATCAACCATTAAACATACATTAAAAATATTTACCAGTGAGAATATATATATATATATATATAAAATACTACTCTATATTAAAAACATGTCAGTGCATCTCATGTTGGCACAGATGGAAATGAGGATAGGGTTTTTTTTTTAATTTTGTGAATAACTATTCAGATCAATAAACAACTTCAGACTGTCCGGCAGCTGGTTCCATTGTTTGATGGTTTTAAAAGAAAACGCTGACTGCACAAAGGCAGAACATCTTTTAGGTTACAATTCATCTATGCATCAATGTTGTCTCATTTTAGGATTACATGAATATGACTGAGTATTCTTAGCATCTATAGTATCTACACTGTATTTTAGTTTAAATGTTTTAATATAATATAATATAATATAATGTAATAATACAAAATATAACCAGATAAGGCTGTATTTATGGTTGTACAAATACACCTTTTCTTTATAAAAAAAAAAAAAAAGGAATAAAAATGATCGTCATCAAAGACTAACAGAAACAATGTGCTGAGACAACAGTCAGAAAACATCAAGCAAGACAATACATATGAAAGAGGCACTGTGGTCGATGTGCTTGTGATATTTCTGCATGAAATGCAAATGAATGTTGCATTGTCATAGCTGCAAATTCAAAAGAAAGTTAAGGCATACTAGTGTGATTCTGAAGTGCATAAAAACCGGATACTTTAATAAAACAAATCAGTTCCATTTCATTCAGTTTTGGCATAAACATACAAATATAAAAATTAAACTATACTAACAGATTAATGAAGAACAAACAACTGATTTTCTCAGTCCAATCACCACTTTAGTCGAGGATAAAAGGCTAAAAGGATATGAATCAACACATGTAAATGACACAGGACTTATCCACTGGGTAACAGGACAGGAACAACAACAGTTGCCAGGTTGGTCAGGACACATGTTACAGGAAATAAGACATGTTAGCAGACATACCCATTTGTCCAAATCGACTGCCTGCTTGGCAGAGAGCAAGGAGGGAAGGGGTGTCAGATAACAAGGAAATCATATATATAAAATAGAGTCAAATAAGAGCAAAGGATAATTCCATCTACAGACATTGACAGACTAGAAGCCAAAGCAGTGACTGCAGTAATGTTGCAGGGATCCATATGAAAGCACTAAAGCAGACTAGGGCTGCACAACAATGGAAAAAACTGGCTTTGAAATATTTCAGTGATATGTATTTTGATTTGAAATTAATGAATCACAATTGAGGGACTGGTTGGGTTGAGCATTTTAAAAAGTAAAAAAAATAGTTTTTCAACTAATTGGTGAGCATTGTCACTGCTCTTCTAATGTGATTTTGGAGGGAGAGCAGACATTTTAATTCACTGGTTGAATCACAATGGAAACACTTTGGACAAACTCTCTTTTTTGGTCAGATAACACCATGTAATTACTTTTCTTTATGCCAGCTTAATTTTCAGTTTTTCTCCTGTTGCTCACACCTTTTTGATTATAGTTGTGTTAATTTGCCACCACCGTGTGACTGTTAAATTATTATGTGACGATAACGCTGAAATTACATATTGTGCAGCCCTAAGGCAGACTCACCAAAAAGAAACAACCAGAAAACATAGATAAGATTATCTTATATAACAAAACAGAATGTAAAACCTTTATCTCAACTTCAACCTGCATGATTAATGTCTTACCTCTGTCAAATCCACCGTGTTGGCCAACATCTCCTGCAGAGCACGTACTGACAGGGACTGCTCCAGAATAAAGGTACATATGGCCAGATCCGGGGGCACATTCTGTACAGAACACACACAAATGTCACCGTATTCATAAAAAGAAACAGGAGGTTACATGTGAGGGGAAGGTGGGCGGCATCTTACCTGAGCGTTGGATGTGGTTTCCAGGAAGCAGAGGCGGTTCCCGAAGCCCTCACAGGACAGGCATAATTTAATCTGCTCCTTCAGGACGGACGCAGTGCACTGCAGAACCACCTGGTCATCCTGCAGCCACGAAAAAACAAAACACAGTTAGGCAATGTTTTTGTTTATGGGCTCTCTCGTTTTGAAATCCATGGCTTGTGCACCTGTTACTCATACAAAACCTCAGCCAGAACCTTGCTTTCATTTCCTTCCTTCACATTGTTTTTGTATTTTTAAGCGAGTTCACTGAAGACAACTAACAGTCATGGATGTTTCAAATTGACACATTGATTTTTGCAGTTTTGTTTAATGTCATGACCAGAAAGTGACCTCACAGACGCACAGGCTTTAAAAACATCACTGCAGTGGTTAAAACATCACCTTTTATTACACACTTAATGCTTTGTTACAGTTCAGTCTTGTATACAATGCTCTTTCTTCTTTCTCAAACTTGGCAAATAAAATTCACTACAAAGCAAAGATTCTCTTCCCAGGCACAACTCAATTTTTTTCAAGTAGAAAAGATAAGGAAATCAATAACAAACTAATTAGCTTCTGTTGCATATCATTCCCCACTCGCTGCCTTTGTTTCCTGTCTCGTCTCTACAGTGATGAGACATCCAACCCACAAACACCTCTATCACAATTATTACATAATCATCTTATAGCTAGTTCTTGAGCTAATTGCTACTATTTTGTGTAATTGTGAAAATCATGTTTATTCTTAGTTGTTCCATCCGTAATCATTAATTGGTAAAAAATGCTAATTATCATGTTAAAACTGTACAGTAACTGGTTTTACTGTTACTTTAACAAACAGATACTTAATTGTGAAATTGTGAATTGTGAAAATTATTGTAAAGTTTATCTCATGGCCGTAAAATTTCAGAAATTAAAGTTTATCACGAACTAAATGGTTTCATTACTTAAAACAAGTCTAAGTATTTAATGGATTTGCTGTCACTGAAGCTGAAAACTCAGTTTCTCCCAGACAACATAAACCCTAGTGGAGTTGGTAGACTTGGTCTCAGTCTTAAATTAAAGATCATAGTCTTGTTCCTCTACTGTGATATTATGCAAACCAAGGTTTTAGCTTGTTAATAGATAAAAGTGTAAGTAGGGTATATGCACTAGTGTCATAAAATGAATTTTAAAAAATCATTATTTATAATTGTATGTACTACAAAAGAGAATCTCAAGTAAAAAAAAAAAAAAAAAAAACCTTGTGTCTTTTCTTCAAAGAATAATGCAAATTTCCTGTAAATTTCCCTGTTGTGGGACTAATTAGGAGTCATCTTATCTCATTTTATCTTATCTTATCTTTACCAACCTTTTACTAGGAAAAACTACATGACTTACATATTTCAGTCAAATATTTAACCAGTAGCAAATGACAACAATTGTGTACATATTAACCTAACAGAGAAACAAGATTTCTCAATTTAAGAATATTAAAGTCTATCTTAAATAATGTTTATTATGCTTGCTAATTTTTCAGTGGCTTTGAAATGTTTTTTTTCTGGTTTGAAACTTTTGTCTATTCAATTGACACATTTTTCTGCTTAATACAAGACTATTTGGATTCCTTCAAGTCGGACTCTTATTGCAGTGTGTGCAACAACTAATTACGAACTAAAATGTCATTACTGTGTCAATCACACCTGGCAAAAAAATACAAGTTTTCAAAATGATCGGCACCGGTGTAATCTCAACTGCTCCAGTTCAGAACCAGCTCCTCTCATTGATTGGGAACATGATAAATACACAAGTCACTTCCACCAGTAGAATGCTAACAGACAGTAATTTGTTGCGGCGGTCAAAGCCTGGACCCTCCAGAGGCTGGTGTAAATACAGCGATAAACACCCCCTCCTCTGTGAAACCCACACCTGACACTCGGCATTCTCAGCTGTTCCTTCTACTCTGTCATTATGCAAGTAGATCCATCCCTTTAACCTGCTTAATACTCCTCTCTACAGTCCTGGACGCTTTCCGGACTCTTCCCTCTTCTTGTCTGGTGAATAATGAATCACTGTCTTCTCCTTCTTGACCTCATCGCCGTCTTGCCCCGGCGATTCCACACCTTGGACGTGTTGTGACTTTGCATAATGTAGGCAGACACTTGGGAGCGAGGTAGAGGGCAGCACAGCAGCGAGCATGTTGCGTTTATGGCACATCGCAGGAAAATAGAAAGTGAAGCAGTGACCGGTGACCTCATAACACGTCCTCCTCTCTATCTACCCAGAGGCCTCTAGTGTTTCTTTGGCTGAAGAGTGTCCCCTCTCTTCCTTTGGCTGGGCTATCATCTGTCTCTCCTCAGCCTAGAAATGTCTCCTCTGTCCTGTCCTCGTGTTCCCTGCTTTGGACTCCGGAAAGTGGAGCAATGTGCCCTCTCTCCTTCACTGCAGACATTATTACAAATATTGCTAAAACTGAGCGTGTACCAAGTGTTTTAGCAAAAATGATTCACAGCATTAGCTCTATTTTCCCTAATGATAGAAGTCTCTGTGTTTCAGGACTGACTGTTATAACAAAACCAGGCATAACCACAGAGAAATCATAAAACCATGAAGAACATTTTGCTGAACTGGCTGCAGTGGACATGTTTTCAGGACAGAGCAAACAGACTCGGTTCACAGTGCCCGTTTAGGAGGCAGCGGTGAGCCTCTGGGTGTCTAAAAGCAGACTGAAGTCACTCAGCACTCCAAGACAGGATGTGCGATCAGATGACAACTCTACACAATATATGATCATAACGTTATACACCAGGCAGCAGCTTCAATCACTGCTGTAGACCAGATCAAAACAGCATAGGAGGGGGATGAGGGTGGTGGTGGGAGGTTGATACGTCAGCCATTACACTAAGGGAAAACATCGCATTTTAATTATATTAATTGATTTTTCATATCAAAATGTACTCGATAAATAAATCACTGCTTCCTTGAAAAAGTACTACAGAAATCAGTTTAACCATATACACATTTTAGGGGGCAATTTGTAATATTTCTAATATTTTAAAATGAGGAAATACTAGTTTTGTGAAAGATCACAACGTATTATATTGTAGAGATATCCACAACATTCAACATGCTAACCAGCTAAGCTGTAAATACATAATAAGAATGAAGAAACAACAATACAACATTTTTGGAGCCTGTTGTTTCCAATAGAAAGCTACACTGTTGCCCATAAAGTTGGGATAAAGTATTTTTACTCTTCTCATGAAATGACAGAGACAAAATGATTTATGCTTGACAGATAAAGTGTAACTGGGACTCATGTGATCATTGCACCTGGTCAAAGGTGATTACTGATGTGTATATATAGAAACAAAAAAGGAATGTGTCTGAAAAAAAAAATATTCCAACTATATGGGCAACAGCGTAATTACTGGTACTTAAGCCAAAAAAAATTGCAGGTTTATGTGTTACTTCCACAGTATGTGGTCCTTTGCACATGCAGACTAAAGCTGTTTCACATGGACGTGGACTAGTGCCTCATTCTCTAACTCTGCTTGAACCATTTACAACAAATTGAGCAATGCAGTGACGTCAATGATTTTAACAATTTAGAACATTCATGTTATAAAAAAGAACCCTGCAATAAACTGGCAATGTGTCCAGATGTACCTCACCCCCTTCACCTAATGCAGGGGTGTCAAACTCCAGTCCTCGAGGGCCTGCGTATTCCCTCTTCCATCACACCTGGAAACCATTCCATCATTATCAGGCTTCTGCAGAGCTGTATGATGAGCTGATCATTAATTGAACCAGGTGTGCTGGAAGAGGGAAACATCTAAAACATGCAGGACACTGGCCCTTGAGGACCAGAGTCTGACACCCCTGACCTAATGACACCTGGATAGGCACCTGCACCTCTGGACCATTCAGTTCAGAAAATTAATGAATGAGTATTAGATAAATACTGATAATAAACATTTAATAATAACAAACAACAATTTTACATATATTTGACATTGAAGGAGTCTGTCAGCAGTTGTCTAGATTTCTTTTATCATCGGTCTCTATGGGGGAAAATGTGTTTGGGTTGCAGGAGATTTCTGCATTTGTGCAGAACTGTGAAAACTGATGGAATTGCATGAAGTCTGAGCACGGATCTAGTATCCAGTTGTGATTATATATCCATGAGATAACCCATGCAGAAGAGGAAGAGGAAGAGGAAGAAGAAGAAGAACTGCTGTTTGTGCCATACATCCATGGTTGGTGCTGACTGAAACTGCAGGAATTAAATTCTACTCTGCTGCCAGTACTTCAACATACTAACCCACAACATGAACATACAACAACACGATGAAGCCATAACAAAACCACACAAAGATACAACCTTCAGGATGTTATACGTCTGTTATTAACTACCAGACTCTCTTCACAAAAGACAACTACTATTGCAGGACTCAGCATCACAAGTAAAATTAACACTTTTATCAAGACCTTATGGTTTCAGCTACTGTCTGAGAATAAGATAAAGGTCAGGTGTGTTCTGTCCAAACTGATCAGCTTCAGCAGTTTGGAAATGGACAGTTACACCACACCTTTCTGTTCAAATACACCTCCGTCTGTTGAGAGTAGGACTTATTCTTTCAATGTTAACCTTACAATTTAGTCGTTTAATAACTTGGATCTGAGGACAATTCACAAAAAAGACCATCACAGCACAAAACAAAAAGAATCATCTATTTCATTTGAAAAATAAATAAAATATAGCACCTTGTTTTTAATTTTACATTGTATATACCCTTTATTACCTTATATAGCCTTATACATTGTACATATTTCTTATCTGTAGTGTAAAGTTAGCTTTTTATATATTTTATTTTAGTGGCATTTATATGTTTAATATTTTATCTTTGTAGTTTTTGTATATTGCCAATATTCTTCAGTATTTTGAGCAATATTTTTATAGTCTTTTTGCACTTTAACCCATAAAGATCCACACAGCAACTGGTGACCAAAAGCATTTCCTGAGCTAAAATATTGAATAACTTCTGATCCACTAATAGTGTCAATACATGTAAGCAATTGGTGTAAAATATAGTTTATCATCGTTTCATGGTCATCAGATATGACCCATTTGGATGTTCAGAGGCTCGGTAGTTACCATGGAAACACCATCACCTTCTACAACACTGATTCACCAGTAAAACCCATGGAGTTGGATTGTAGATGTTTATTTTTGTGTTCAGTTATTGTTATCTTTGCTTAAAAAGTCACTTTTTCTTCAGTTTTCTCTGTTTCCGATACAATGACCTTCAACTTTAATCTGAGCTTTAATGAACATCTGCATGACCAGAAAATTAAATATGGGAAAATACCTGATTTTTACCAGAAAAAGACAAAATAAAGAGGATAATTTTACAATGAATGGTGATACATCACATAAGAAAGGTTAAATATAGAGGAAAATTAATTTGGGAATTGGCACAAAAGTAGCACTGGGTCTTTATGGGTTAAGTGTTTGCTACTAAAACAGAAACAGAGCTGCTAAACAGATTTTCATTGTTCCTGTAATAGTGACAACAAAGATCTATTCTATTCTATTCTATTCTATTCTTTCAAGGCCTATTACAGAGTGCTTTCAGAGACAATTAGAAAATATAGAATTAATACAATATAACAGGAGTCAACATTAAACACAATGAGTAAAAACTTAAGTACTCTGTGATTGGAAGCTCCATTGTCATGAGTCATTCCTAAAGCTAAGCCGTATTTTCTAGATTTAATGAGACAAGTACTACATCATGTTCAGCACAAGAACAGGCCTGGAGAGAATGGTTCGTCATTCATAAAGTGTTTGGTGGAACAGACGACCACATACACCTCAGTCAGCATTAACTGTCACTTAAACGGCACATGCCTAGACCTGTAAATCCACGCTAAATGTTAGGGCAAACAGATTTATTATAGTACTATAGAGCAGTGCCCTTCCAAGAGTCATGCAGTGTGAAGCACATCTAATTTAACCACGTGAAAAGCTGACTTGGAGACCCTACAAACCCTTAGGCTTACTCACCCTTTTATTAATAGACACAGCTTTCAGGATTTGAGGGATGTGCACTTGACACTTTATTGTAAGCCAACCACAACTCGTGATTATTTGTTAATCTGGCATTATCGTATCTGATGAAGCTAAAGTAGATATTTAGTTAACGCTGTGCTGTGCTGGTTATCGCCCACCTAAACCTCTGAAATCATACTGAAGCGGTGGGAAAAGATGTGTAAGATGAAATGCATTTGACGTCAGCGCTGTGGGTGTGGGGTTACAGCCAAGCCATGTTTGGACTTGGTGGACTAAAGGGTCTACATGGATGTTCAGGGTCAGAAAGAGTGGCAGAGACAATTGGAAGTAAACTGACAGACAGCTACATAAACAAACAGTCTAGTGAGCACAAATAGAGGTGTGTAATGCAGCAGAGATTCGCAGCCGGAGGCGCAGATAGTGTCTGAAAGCAGACACCTTTGTTTATTCTCCTGGGCGGTCTGATGGTACACATGAAGACAGAGGCGATCCAGGGTTTCCCCAGACAAATCAGGCACGCTGCCCGATCGAAACCAGAAGCAAATACGCAAACATAAACAAAATGGTCCGACATCCCCCCCCCCTCCCCGTCCGATACGCTCATACTCTCCTGAAGCGAGGGCACTGAGGTGTGACTTTACAACTGTGAACACACTGCAGCGCTGCAGTTTGTTAGATTAGTTTCATGTGAGTGTTTGGGGTTTTTATGGAGAACGTTCCTTCAGATTTGGAAGCCAGATGGGACCACAGAGCCAGGCTGTCTCACAGGGACAAAGATCACATTGGTTTATCTGATGAGACACGTGGAACATTTATGTCATTCTATGATGGGCAGTGAACACCTGCAATTTTACAATGGCATGGAAAAAAGCCTGGACATATTTTTATAGCTGCCAATCAGGTATAAGAACCTGTCTGTACAAACACTGTATGATATAAAAGTGTGTTTTTAATCCCTTAACCACTGTATTATTGTAAATTTTATATGTTATATGACTGAAATTTCAACTCAATTTGGCAAAAAAGCACAACTAGCCATTAAATATATACAACAATCAAATATTCATAAATATATGACCTGTTAAATTGGTTATTTTAGCATCATAATACAATACAAATCCTGACACAAGATGAAACATGTAATCAAGATGATCACAATCAACATTAAAACAACAAACAAAAAAATCCTTATTTTATGCCTAGTTTTGCTTTAAAATAACTAAAAACTAACTGAGCATCATCTTAGATCATGCATTAAATATAACTTTTTTTAATCAAACCCTTCCTGCTCAGATAACTTTGATTTTAGACAACATAAGCCAGTGTAATTACTGCATTTGACAAAGTGAATTGCACTATGAATTGTTTGTGGCATTGACATTGCTTGAGTTTAAAACCATTTATCACAGATACTTACATATTCTAGGTGTCTGCCTGGAATAAAAGTTCAGTTTTAGTCAGCTTCAGGTTCTATAATGTGTAGTTTTGCTGCAGCTGAAGAAAAAAAAGACTGAAAAAATGACAGCTTCTATTGATGACAATTTAAAGTAACGCCATGAGCTGCTGGTCTGGTTGCTAAACTCAGCACATTAAGTCTGATTTACACAGATGCTCTAGTGCTGAGGTGATGGAAAACACAACATTCATGCATAACAACATTTTGGTTCATTAAAAACGCTGGGATAAATTAGGCCAACGGAGGAAACACTGAATCTGTCATGAATGATAGTAAAGTTTGTAAAGAGTGGACTAGTGTTTACTTGTATATCTATGAACTCAAGTCTATATAAAAATGCACTATTATTATATAAACTTGACTTCATAGATATGCATACTGTTAATAATGTTAATATTGTGTCTTCAAATTTTATGTTTTTTATTCTAGTTTTAGCTCTATTCTTATTTTACTTTTGTAAAAATGTATTTTTTTAATCTTGTAATTTTATATTTGCTCCATTCATATTTTCCAAAGATTTTTTTTTTTTTTTAAATTAACATTGTTGCACTGACTGGAGTAGCACTACTAATGTCATTGTTCATGTAATGACAATAAGGGCTATTCTATTCTATTCTATTCTATTCTATTCTATTCTATTCTATTCTATTCTATTCTATTCTATTCTATTACTTTATCAGTGAACAGATGCGCTTTCAGTTTCTTCTCCCTATTGTCAAAATACTGCAATACTGCTACAAAATGTCACAGATATACACAGTTTTAAGTCAATTAACAACAAATAAAACCATCACACCACTTTTGAAGCATTATTACATCTTGAGAGACTTCTATCGGTCTGTTTTTGTACTTAAAAACATTTTTGATTCCGTTTCAGTCTGTTTCCTCCATGCATTCATTTCCTATTTCAGCCGTCCATGCCTCTTTCTGAAGCTTCAGGCTGTGGATGGCATCGTCCCTGCATCACCTTGAACCTGCCCTGTAAACAAATCGCTCTTATCAAATGAACAGCATATCCATTCTGTCATTACAGCTCCAGACCTGGAGGCCTGATTAAAGTGTGCTGATGCAGGCCACCCCAGGACATCGATTGAATTCCCGCAGACATAAAAAGAGTGAGGGACAGCACATTGGACTCGCTGTGGGCGGAGGAGACGAGCAGCTCGATACGACAGCAGGGTGAGCGGTGATGGAGTACAAGGCAACAGGGGTTTCCCTTTGAAAACAGGGAAAGACCACGAGGACCACGTCCATAGGTCAACGCAGACCAAAGACACATTTCATTCATTCATTAAGCGTTTCAATCGTTGTCTAAATCCAATAAAAAAAGTTGCACCAAATGTTTTCAGACCCACACTGCAAGATACACACAACATAAAAACACTAAATCTGAGGAAAAAGGTACTCAAAACAAGAGAAATATCTGTCCATGCAGCAAGATAATTTCACTCGATTTCTTAAATTAAGATTGTTATATCTGGAAAAAAACATGTCTACAGATGTATAACACTTAAAATAAGAAATTAACTCTTAAAACAAGAACAATTATCTAACACTTATACATCTAAGTTGCTTTTTTAATCTAGGTAAGAACCAAATAATTTGCAGTACAAAACAGAAATGTCATAAATTACATTTTGTCTTGTCTTTTTACATAAATGTTGTCCATATAGCTTTGATCTAGTTACATTTCACTCATCACATATCACTTTTGTCTTGTTGCACCTTTTACATCGTTTTCATTTTGTTGTCTTTTACCTCAGTTTTGCCTATTATGTCATATCTGTCTTGTTGCATCTTTTATGTGAATTTATCATTTAATCATCCATAAAGACCCAAACATCCAGTATCTACAGATCAAGCATCAACTGATCTAAAATGTTAATTCAAGATTTTTTTTTTGCTTAATTCAAGAATTTTTTGCTTAATTCAAGCAAAAAAATCTGCCAGTGGAAGAAGTGAAAATTATCTTGGTAAAATTTCTTGGAATGAGATTTTCCAGATCTATTGTCTAAAAATAAGTTCTTATATCTCACTGAAAAGTTACTCTTTAGGTGATTATGTCTTA